>SJYV01015611.1:10594-20845 GCA_006410875.1 Neotragus pygmaeus | reverse complement strand
TCTTTCCCCAGGCTCGTCTCCCACCCTTCCTCCACTCAGTGCCCATCTCACTCCTTATTTCAGGGAATTTATTGGTCTGCTGGCCCTGGGCTCCTGCGCTTTCACAGATGTTTTTCCCACTGCTTTCACACCACCTTGGCTGGCTGACTCCTCCTTATTTTTCAGGCCTCAGCTTATAAGTCAAGAAGAGGCTTTCCTCAAGCCTCAGTAATCAAGGTATTTTTATCTCAGCACCTACCCAGCAGCACCCTGGAGTCAGTGCTAGTTAGCAGTGGAGGAGGTTTTGGTGGAGACTTTAAATATTCTAGTGGCTGGTGGCTGTTTAGTGGAAAAGAATTCGATTCCCCCACAACTGGTATGTGAGGGCTGAATGCAATATCCCTATTTATTCTAGAATCTGGACCCAGGGGGCAGTGTGTGTATAAGCACTTTGCACTCGGTGCCCACAGGAGACCTTGCTAATTAATCATGAGGTTGGCACATGAATCGAGACCTAGTTACCATCCTTGTTCAAGATGCACACCAGGGAACTCCCTAGCAGTCCAGTGGTTTGAACTCCATGCTTTCAATGCTAGGGCCCGGGTTCAATCCCTGGTTGGGGAACTAAGATCCCACAAGCTATGCAGTGTGGCAAAAAAAAGAAAGTTTAAGATGCAGATGGCCCCGGACTGACATCTTGGTTCTACCTAACTGGTAGTGCCAGCCTAGAAGTTTGGTAAATTTTTCTTTTAAAGATCTGNACCCAGCAATCCCACTGCTGGGCATAAAACACTGAGGAAGCCAGAATTGAAAGAGACACATGTACCCCAATGTTCATTGAAGCACTGTTTATAATAGCCAGAATATGGAAACAACCTAGATGTCCATCAGCAGATGAATGGATAAGAAAGCTGTAGTACCTATACACAACGAAGTATTACTCAGCCATTAAAGAGAATGCATTTGAATCAGTTCTAATGAGATGGATGAAACTGGAGCTGATTATACAGAGTGAAGTAAGCCAGAAAGAAAAACATCAATACAGTATACTAACACATATATATGGAATTTAGAAAGATGGTAATGATGACTCTGTGTGTGAGACAGCAAAAGAGACACAGATGTATAGAATGGACTTTTGGACTCTGAGGCAGAGGGTGGGATGATGTGGGAGAATGGCATTGAAACATATATACCAACATGTAAGAAACGAAGCGCCAGTCTATGTTTGATACAGGATACAGGATGCTTGGTGTTGGTGCACAGGGAGGATCCAGAGAGATGATATGGGGTGGGAGGTGGAGGGGGATTCAGGATTGGAAGCCTGTATATACCCGTTGTAGATTCATGTCAATGTATGGCAAAACCAATACAGTATTGTAAAGTAAAATAAAATTAAATTAAAATTAAAAAATAAATGCTTGCTCCTTGAAAACAGCTATAACAACCTAGACAGCATATTGAAAAGCATAGACATTGATGTCAAAGGTGCATCTAGTCAAAGCTATAGCTTTGTTTGCCTCTATTTCTTTGCATTGATTGCTGAGGAAGGCTTTCTTATCTCTCCTTGCTANATGCTTGCTCCTTGAAAACAGCTATAACAACCTAGACAGCATATTGAAAAGCATAGACATTGATGTCAAAGGTGCATCTAGTCAAAGCTATAGCTTTGTTTGCCTCTATTTCTTTGCATTGATTGCTGAGGAAGGCTTTCTTATCTCTCCTTGCTATTATTTGGAAATCTGCATTCAGATGCTTATATCTTTCCTTTTCTCCTTTGCATTTTACTTCTCTTCTTTATACAGCTGTTTGTAAGGCCACTCCAGACAGCTATTTTGCTTTTTTGCATTTCTTTTCCATGAGGACGGTCTTGATCCCTGCCTCTTCTACAATGTCACAAACCTCAGTCCATAGTTCATGAGGCATTCTATTTATCAGATCTAGGCCCTTAAATCTATTTCTCACTTCCACCGAATAATCATAAGGGATTTGATTTACGTCATGCCTGATAGAAGAAAACAACAGAATGGGAAAGACTAGATATCTCTTCAAGAAAATTAGAGATACCAAGGGAACATTTCATGCAAAGATGGGCTTGATAAAGGGCAGAAATGGTACGGAGCTAATAGAAGTAGAAGATATTAAGAAGAGGTGGCAAGAATATATGGAAGAACTGTACAAAAAAGATCTTCACGACCCAGATAATCATGATGATGTGGTCACTAATCTAGAGCCAAACATCTTGGAATGTAAAGTCAAGTGGGCCTTAGAAAGCATCACAACGAACAAAGCTAATGGACATGATGGAATTCCAGTTGAGCTGTTTCAAATCCTGAAAGATGATGCTGTGAAAGTGGTGAACTCAATATGCCAGCAAATTTGGAAAACTCAGCAGTGGCCACAGGACTGGAAAAGGTCAGTTTTCATTACAATCCCAAAGAAAGGCAATGCCAAAGAATGCTCAAACTACCACACAATTGCAATCATCTCACATGCTAGTAAAGTAATGCTCAAAATTCTCCAAGCCAGGCTTCAGCAATACGTGAACCGTGAATTCCCTAATGTTCAAGATGGGTTTAGAAAAGGCAGAGGAACCAAGGATCAAATTGCCAACATCCACTGGATCATGGAAAAAGGAAGAGAGTTCCAGAAAAACATCTATTTCTGCTTTATTGACTATTCCAAAGCCTTTGACTGGGTGGATCACAATAAATTGTGGAAAATTCTGAGAGAAATGGGAATACCAGACCACCGGACCTTCCTTTTGAGAAATCTGTATGCAGGTCATGAAGCAACAGTGAAAACTAGACATGGAACAACAGAATGATTCCAAATAGGAAAAGGACTGCATCAAGGCTGTATATTGTCACCCTGCTTATTTAACTTCTAGGCAGAGTACATCATGAGAAATGCTGGACTGGAAGAAACACAAGATGGAATCAAGATTGCCAGGAGAAATATCAATAATCTCAGATATGCAGATGACACCACCCTTATGGCAGAAAGTGAAGAGGAACTAAAAAGCCTCTTGATGAAAGTGAAAGAGGAGAGTGAAAAAGTTGGCTTAAAGCTCAACGTTCAGAAAACAAACATCATGGCATATGGTCCCATCACTTCATGGGAAATAGAAGGAGAAACAGTGGAAACAGTGTCAGACTTTATTTTGGGGGGCTCCAAAATCACTGCAGATGGTGATTGCAGCCATGAAATTAAAAGATGCTTACTCTTTGGAAGAAAAGCTATGACCAACCTAGATATCATATTCAAAAGCAGAGATATTACTTTGCCGACTAAGGTTATGGTTTTTCCAGTGGTTATGTATGGATGTGAGAGTTGGACTATGAAGAAGGCTGAGTGCCAAATAATTGATGCCTTTGAACTGTGGTGTTGGAGAAGACTCTTGAGAGTCGTTTGGACTGCAAGGAGATCCAGCCAGTCCATCCTAAAGGAGATAAACCCTTTTATTTCCTTGAAAGAAATGATGGTAAAGACTCATGAGAGTAGTTGACTCATTGGAAAAGACTCTGATGCTGGGACGGATTAGGGGCAGGAGGAGAAGGGGACAACCGAGCTTGAGATGGCTGGATGACATCATGGACTCAATGGACATGAGTCTGAGTGAATTCTGGGAGATGGTGATGGACACGGAGGCCTGACGTGCTGTGATTCATGGGGTCGCAAAGAGTCAGAAATGACTGAGCGACTGAACTGAACTGAACTGAGTGGTCTAGTGGTTTTCCTTACTTTCTTCAATTTACGCCTGAATTTGGCAATAAGGAGTTCATGATCTGAGCTCCTGATCTTGTTTTTGTTGACTGTATAGAGCTTCTCCATCTTTAGCTGCAAAGAATATGATCNCTGAACTGAGTGGTCTAGTGGTTTTCCTTACTTTCTTCAATTTACGCCTGAATTTGGCAATAAGGAGTTCATGATCTGAGCTCCTGATCTTGTTTTTGTTGACTGTATAGAGCTTCTCCATCTTTAGCTGCAAAGAATATGATCCATCTGATTTTGTTGTTGACCATCTGGTGATGTCCATGTGTAGAGTCTTCTCTTGTGTTGTTGGAAGAGGGTGTTTGCTATGACCAGTGCATTTTCTTGGCAAAATGCTATTAGTCTTTGTTCTGCTTCATTTTGTATTCCAAGGTCAAATTTACCTGTTACTACAGGTATTTCTTTACTTCCTACTTTTGCATTCCAGTCCCCTATAATGAAAAGCTTTGCACTAAGCATGGCCGAGAGGAGCTACTGCATGTCCAAGGTCAGGGGCAGAAGCCGGGAGGACCCCATGCCCGAAGGGCTGTGGCCAAGAGGAGTAAACCCAGGTCCGAAGTCAGGGGCAGTGGCCGACAGTGCCAGGTTGCAATGGCTCAAGAACAGCGGAGATAAACCACCCCATGTCTGAGGCCAGGTGTGGCAGCTGAGAGGAGCCACTCCGCATCCAAGGCCATGGGCAGCAGGCTGAAGGAGCAACCCCATTTCCAAGGAGCAGTGACAGTGCAGGTGCAGGAGGGCCCAGAGGAGCTATCCCATGTTGAAGGTCAGGAAGGGTGGAAGTGAGGAGATACCCCTCATCCAAGGTAAGGAGCAGTGGCTACGCTTTGCTGAAGCAGCCATGAAGAGATACCCCACGCCCAGGTAAGAGAAACCCAAGTAAGATGGTAGGTGTTGCAAGAGGGCATCAGAGGGCAGACACACAGAAACCATACCCACAGAAAACTAGTCAATCTAATCACACTAGGACCACAACCTTGTCTAACTTAGTGAAACCAAGCCATGCCCGCGGGACAACCCAAGATGGGTGGGTCATGATGGAGAGGTCTGACAGAATGTGGTGCACTGGAGAAGGGAATGGCAAACCACTTCAGTATTCTTGCCTTGAGAACCCCATGAACAGTATGAAAAGGCAAAATGATAGGACACTGAANGAATGCTGGAATCACACAGTGTGTAGTTTATTCAGAGTGGCTTTCTCATGGCTTGATGGCTCATTTCTTTTCAGTGCTGATGATATCCCCGTCTGGAGGTACCAAGTTTGTCTGTTCGCCTACCAAAGGATGCCCTCTGGCTTCTCAGTGTCAGTATTTATAGGTGAAGCTGCTATAAATATCCCTGTGCAGGAGCCTGACAGTAAGGAGTGCCCAGGAGAACTGGCTGGGCCTAGGGGGTGCAGCAAGCACACAGGAGGGACTGGCTTGCTTTCTGTAGACCTTGCATTGCACGTTCCTGGCATGCTCACAGGGACCCTCAGCTAGGAGGCCCATCTCAGAGGCCTGTCCCACCTCAAACTGCCCCCTGGGCACCTATCCCAACCTCACAGGCTTCAGTGTGCACTCCATAGGTCTGAGATGGCGAGATCAGAGCTGCTGGCGTTGAGAGAGCAGGTATGCTTGGCACTGTCATGGCCGGTTTGCAGGAAGCCGCCTCTGTGGCCTTTTCCTTTCACTCTGTCTCACCTGCTGCAGGACCCGAAAGCAGGGCCCCAGGCTTCTATAGTGCCCGCCTGCTGACTCAGGCCCCCCGCCCCCAGGCACAACTCAGGGTCTTGGACCTGCCCCTGAGACTGCCGTCACCCTGCCCCAGGTTTCCGTTCCAGCACATTGGGCTTCTTGGTTCACTCGGGCAGGGAGAGGCTGACTGATCTCCAGGACACAACCCAAAGTCCCCATCATTGAGTTTCAACAGCTCTCCTCAGCAGCTTTAGTTCCTCTGCCATTTCAGCCATCACAGTTGCCCAGATCATGCGCTCACACGAGCAGCTCAGCCTGGGCCCCCGTATCCATCTGCAAGTGCCAGAGCGGGCCCCACGCCTCCGGAGCTACAGAGGTTGAGTGGGAAAGAACCGGCCCCTGATAATGGGTCTCTGTCTATGGTAAGAGGTAAGGGGGGCTCTGTGCGAAAGTGCCCTGCTGCTTCTCAAGGCCGCTCAGCCACTTGAGTTCCTAAGACCACACGTGACCTTGACCTTTACTCATGCCTGGAGCCCTGGTGCTGCTCTTTCTTCCCTTCCCCCAGAGGGATGGGCTGTCCTGGGGCCGTGGGGTGGGGGTAGGGGTTGTTTAGCACAGGTCAGCTGTCCCCTCCCATCTGCGTGAGCTCTTGTCCAACCAGGTCTGACTTGTGTGCAGAGGAGGAGGCTGAGAAGAGATCTACTTTCTTTCTTTGTGGATTTGCTTGTTCTGGACATTTCATATAGAGTTGACCCATGAACAACGCGGTGGTTAGGGTCACAGACCCCTCAAGCAGTTTGAAAATCCACATATAACTGGACAGGTGGCTCTCTGTATCCATGGTTACACATCCGTGGATCCAACCACTGGCAGACTGAGTTGTACTGCCGTTCGGATTTAGTGACATAAACGCTGTATAAGTGGAGCTACATACTCAACCCTGCATTGTTAGAGGATCAGCCACATGTGCAGCCACGCGTGATGCGGCCTTCTGCGTGTGGAGGCCCCCATGTCCATGGGGGCCAAGCAGGAGCAGGATAAGAAGGCCCGGAGTGGCCTCTCCCGCTGACCGTATTCTCGGGTATCCCCGACTGTAGCATGCGTCAGCACTTCTGAGTCGTTCTTCACTCGGCCTTTACTACCTGATCACACACTCTCTGACTGTTGGTTTGTATGACCTGTCCCCCCAGGAATGGAAGCTTCCTGTGGACAGGGGCTCTGCTCACCGATTCCCAGCCTCTGGAGGCACCGGGAACCTAGCAGATGCTCAGAAAATAGCTGCTGACCAAATGACCCACTCAGGGAGATTTGAGTCCCATGCCTTCAGCAGCACTTCCTTCCACCTTCTGTGGGTTCTGTTGCTCATTCCACCCACCCATAGTCTTCCAAACCCCACGCATGGATGAGTTTCCCAATTGTCTTCCACCAGTTCCCGGGAGGTCATCACTCCCTGGAGCCTCAGCATGACTCACTCTCTCCCTGGCATTTCGGGGCCTCCTGGTGTAAAATGGGGACAAGAAAACCTTCCTCAATGTTTCATGAGGATTGAATAAGCTAACATGCATCCGAGCCGCTAGGAGAGCACGTGGCACATGGCAAGTGCTTTCTTAGGACAGGTTTGTGGGAAGGCGCTGGTCTGCATGCTGTTGAAAGACAGGCTCTCATTCCACATGCCAGGGCTTGCTGCTGTGAAACTTCAGGCAAGGGGCTCAGCCTCTTTGTCCCTGGGGTTCCTCTTCAGTAACGAGAAGATCCTATGGTGCTTGCTCCCTAGGGTGGGCGAAAGGACTGAATGAACTGACACATGTAACACGGAGCAGCGCCTGGGAGCGTTAGCTGAGAGAACGGCTCGTTCGCTCTAAAATGGTGCAGTCACAGTGCCACGAACCGGTCGGGAGTCCGCGGCGGCGGCGGCCGGGAACCCGGCTCCCGGCACCAGGCCCCGCCCTAAACCACGCCCAACACAGCCCAAGCCCCGCCTAGTCCCGCCCCCGACACTAAGGTCCGCCCCAAGCCACCTCGGCCCGCCTCGCCCAGAAGGACTTTTGTCCACGTCCGGCCGCCGTCCGGCAGTGCTCTCTACTTCCGCCTTCGCCCACGTGGTCAGGTTCGCGCTCAGTCCGCGGCTCCGTGAGTGGGGCCGGGTCAGGGCGCGCCCCACTGGTCCCGGCGTGTGTGGCCGGGGTCTCCCCGACTCCCGAGGGAGAGCCGGCTGGGTGGGGCGAGAGGACGAAGGGGGAGCAGGAGGGACTAGGGAGGTCAGAGGTCAGCCTGGGTGTCAGGGATGTCTGAGGTTATCCGCGGGCGGTGCTGGAGCGGGAGAGGGTCCCAGGAAGGTTAGNAAAAAAAAAAAAAAACAACCCAGATGTGGATGTGACTGGTGATAGAAGCAAGGTCTGATGCTGTAAAGACTAATATTTCATAGGAATCTGGAATATCAGGTCCATGAATCAAGGCAAATTGGAAATGATCAAACAAGAGATGGCAAGAGTGAACGTCGACATTCTAGGAGTTAGCAAAGTAAAATGGACTGGAATGGGTGAATTTAACTCAATGACCATTATATCTATTACTGCGGGCTGAATCCCTCAGAAGAAACAGAGCAGCCATCGTGGTCAAAAAAGAGTATGAAATGCAGTACTTGGATGCAATCTCAAAATCGACAAAATGATTTCTGTTTATTTCCAAGGTAAACCATTCAATATCATGGTAATCCAAGTCTATGTCTCAACCAGTAATGCTGAAGAAGCTGAACAGTTCTATGAAGATCTATAAGACCTTTAAGAACTATCACCCAAAAAAGATGTCCTTTTCATTATAGGGGACTGGAATGCAAATGTAAGAAATCAAGAAAACCCTGGAGTAACAGGCACATTTGACTTTCGAATGTGGAATGAAGCAGGGCAAAGACTAATAGAGTTTTGCTAAGAAAATGCACTGGTCATAACAAACACCCTCTTCCAACAACACAAGAGAAGACTCTACACATGGACATCACCAGATGGTCAACACCGAAATCAGATTGATTATATTCTTTGCAGCCAAAGATGGAGAAGCTCTATACAGTCAACAAAAACAAGATCAGGAGCTGACTGTGGCTCAGATCATGAACTCCTTATTGCCAAATTCAGACTTAAATTGAAGAAAGAAGGGAAAACCGCTAGACCATTTAGGTATGACCTAAATCAAATCTGTTATGATTATACAGTGAAAGTGAGAAATAGATTTAAGGGCCTAGATCTGATAGATACAGTGCCTGATGAACTATGGAGTGAGGTTCATGACATTGTACAGGAGACAGTCATCAAGACCATCCCATGGAAAAGAAAAGCAAAAAAGCAAAATGGCTGTCTGGGGAGGCCTTACAAATAGCTGTGAAAAGAAGAGAGGTGAAAAGCAAAGGAGAGAAGGAAAGATATAAGCATCTGAATGCAGAGTTCCAAAGAAGAGCAAGAAGAGATGATAAAGCCTTCTTCATCGATCAATGCAAAGAAACAGAAGAAAAGAACAGAATGGGAAAGACTGGAGATCTCTTCAAGAAAATTAGAGATCCCAAGGGAACATTTCATGCAAAGATGGGCTCGATAAATGACTGAAATGGTATGGACTTAACAGAAGTGGAAGATATTAAGAAGAGGTGACAAAAATACATACAAGGACTATACAAAAAAGATCACGATGGCGTGATCACTCATCTAGAGCCAGACATCCTGAAATGTGAAGTCAAGTGGGCCTTATTTTTAAAGCATCACTACAAACAAAGTTAGTGGAAGTGATGTAATTTCAGTTGAGATATTTCAAATCCTGAAAGATGATGCTGTGAAGGTACTGCACTCAATATGCCAGCACATTTGGAAAACTCAGCAGTGTCCACAGGACTGGAAAAAGTCAGTTTTCATTCCAATCCCAAAGAAAGGCAATGCCAAAGAATGCTCAAACTACTGCACAATTGCACTCATCTCACATGCTAGTAAAGTAATGCTCAATATTCTCCAAGCCAGGCTTCAGCAATATGTGAACCGTGAACTCCCTAATGTTCTAGCTGGTTTTAGAAAAGGCAGAGGAACCAGAGATCAAATTGCCAACATCCGTTGGATCATTGAAAGAGCAAGAGAGTTCCAGAAAAATATCTATTTCTGCTTTATTGACTATTTCAAAGCCTTTGACTGTGTGGATCACAATAAACTGTGGAAAATTCTGATAGAGATGGGTTACCAGACCTCTGGACCTGCTTTTTGAGAATTCTGTGTGCAGGTCATGAAGAAACAGATAGAACTGGACATGGAACAACTGAATGATTCCAAATAGGAAAAGGAATACGTCAAGGCTATATATTGTCACCCTGCTTATTTAACTTCTAGGTAGAGTACATCATGAGAAACGCTGGACTGGAAGAAACACAAGATGGAATCAAGATTGCCAGGAGAAATATCAATAACCTCAGATATGCAGATGACACCACCCTTTTGGCAGAAAGTGAAGGGGAACTAAAAAGCCTCTTGATGAAAGTGAAAGAGGAGAGTGAAAAAGTTGGCTTAAGCTCAACGTTTAGAAAACAAACATCAAGGCATGTGGTCCCATCACTTCATGGGAAATGGAAGGAGAAACAGTGCAAACAGTGTCAGATTTTACTTTGGGGGGCTCCAAAATCACTGCAGATGGTGACTGCAGCCATGAAATTAAAAGATGCTTACTCTTGGAAGAAAAGCTATGACCAACATAGATAGCATATTCAAAAGCAGAGACATTACTTTGCCGACTAAGGTCCATCTAGTCAAGGCTATGGTTTTTCCTGTGGTCATGTATGGATGTGAGAGTTGGA
>SJYV01015610.1:0-12681 GCA_006410875.1 Neotragus pygmaeus | reverse complement strand
GGTGATGGCTATGTTTATTACCTTAGTGATGGTGATAGTATCACGGGTGTTTGCATATGCCTAGACTCATCAAATTGTACACAATAAACATGTGCAGTTTTGGGGGTATATCAACTGTGTCTCAATAAAGATGTTTTTTAAAAATGAGAATGTATGCTACACAAGAGAGCCTGACAAAAGCTATAGCAGAGCTCCTTCTTACTGAGTGAAAATTTCTGTTCTTAAAAAATATGTATTTATTTATTTAGCTGTGCTGGGTCTTAGCTGGGCCACAGGGAATCTTCCATCTTGGTTGTGGCATGCAGGATCTTTGTTCCCTGAGAAGGGATTTAACTCGGGCACTGACAGTGCAAGTGCCAACTCCCAGCCACTGGACCATCAAGGAATGCCTATTGGCTAATTGTTAAGTATATAAAGTTCTCTAATATTATTGTAAGTGGTATGTTTTTCCTTATTTCACAAAATGGAACTGCTGCATGCATTTTGATTTTGTCTTCAAAAACCTTGCAACATTGAACACATTTTGTTAAGTGAAAAACTTTCACTCCCTTTTCCAAAATGACATCACTTGTGAAAACTCAATTGTCTCCTTGTGCAAGATACGGCCCATCTGGAAAGATCAGGTGTGCCATGGTCACTGGTTAAGAGTGACTTTGGATTGAGACAAGTCTGGGTGAGGTCCCAGACTGATGAGTAGCAGCTGTGCACATGAGCAGATGACAAAATTTACATCTTGTTTTCCGTAAAAGCACACATTAAAATACTTCCTTGTTAGGATTATTCTGAGGATTAAATGAGGCCAAGGACATAAAGAACACAGAACCTGGCATGCGAAAACACTGACTAAATGTTGACCTGAGATTAATCATAATGACTCTTGCTTGCCTGGTAATAATTTTTTATATTAAATTTTTTCCTTTTAAACACTTAATTATTGTGTTTAAAGGAAAGAAATACTTTGCTTTCTCCTGCTGTAGTTCAAACACTTCTCAAAATCACCATCTCAATCTCTCATCTTGCTCTGAGTCTTGTTCTCGATAAATATTCTTTTTCACATGCTTTTAAAAATCTTATCACCAACTCCACATATTCAGGTAGAAAAATAGAATCTTTCATCCTTCAATGTAATGTACTGAATGTTTCACCCCCCTTCATAAGAACATTTATTTGTTCTTAAAAGTGATTTTATTTCCTACTCAAAATGAGAGTTAAAGTATTACACTGCAGTTATACAAGACACTACCATTACGGTAAACTGGTTGAAGAGTACAAAGGACATGTCTACATATTTTTTGTTTGTTTTGCAACTTCTTGTGAATCTGAAATTATTTTTAAAAATTTAAATAAGCAAAGCTTATAAGCTCATATCTTGTATCTGATATGAATCCTTCTCAATCTTCCCAGAACCTCAATCCACTTAATTGAATTAAAGAGACATCACCATCATCACTGGTGATTTTCTAATATTTTCCGGATTAGACCTCCCATTCCCCTCAAAAATAAAATAACCACAAAAAACCNTAAGCTCACTCTCTTGTATCTGATATGAATCCTTCTCAATCTTCCCAGAACCTCAATCCACTTAATTGAATTAAAGAGACATCACCATCATCACTGGTGATTTTCTAATATTTTCCGGATTAGACCTCCCATTCCCCTCAAAAATAAAATAACCACAAAAAACCAAGACTGAGTGAGGGTTAGTAACTAAACTATAAAAGAGAAATGTTTCATTTTCTTACTCTTACTAATTCCTTGCTATGCAACATTAGCTATGTCAACAAACAAATCACACTAAAGATAATACAGAGCACTCATTTTGGGTCATTCAGTTAAGTTACTAACTCATAAATTTGACTGGCATTTTTGGTTTTCAGTAACATTTTAAAAACCAACTATTTATTATGAAAATAATAAATCTATATACACCAACAGCAAAAAGGCTTATCATATAAAAATGAACAGAAAATTAAAGTACAAATTTTAGAAAATGTCAAATCACCCATGTAGCATTAAGTCCAAAAAAATAGGAGGAATAATCTGCATATAGAAAGAACAAAAACACAAAACTTGTCTTGATGATACCTAAGAGGACATTATAGCCATAAAAAATGCTATGGAAAAATAATTTGGCTCATGGAAAATAAACACAATTAAAAAATGGAAGTAGTAGACTACATAGCAGAATGAACACAACTAAAATACTTGGGACATAGCACACGCACACACACACACACACACACACTTGCACACACAAAGCTATATAGTACAAGGAAAGACTTACAAATAATGGTAATATGCCTAGAAATTCTAATATCTACCTAATAGGAGGACTAGAAAGAGAGAGCACACATAATGGAGAAGAAGAAATTATCAGGCATCTGAAAGAATGCTCACAAACATGGAAAACAATACTAATGATAACTAACATTTATATATTGCTTACATATAGCAGGCATAAATAAGCATATATAATTATAATATATTGATACAGATATACTCACATATTTACCACATACATAGTTTAATGCATTATATCTATTATGTAAGAATTATTATCCTTGCTTTATAGATGAGAAAACTGAAGGAGAAAGTGTTAAGTAACTCAGTCAGGCTCACACAGCTGTGAGTGGGTGAGAGGGAAGTGCAACCTGAGTCACCATCTTCAGTGGACAGACTCCTAACTGCTACATCCCAACCACTACATCCCACGTCTTCCAGCTCAAAGGAACTCCATTAATGTGTCAAGCAACATTAATGAAAAAAGACTCACTTTAAGATAAAATATATCTTGGTAAACTTTCTGAATTTCAATGATAAAAAGAAATGTATAAAAACTTTAGTGGAGGAGGTAAAGAAAGATTTCCCTCAAACAAAAAATGAGTAAATTTCTATTAGGTTTCTGACTGACAACTTTGAATGCCAGAAGATAACGAAGCAGTACACTCAAAGTTCTGAAGAATATAAGAAATATCTGAAAAAAGTTCACCTCATGTTGATTATAGTTATCTATAAATGGTGAGCTTTGGGGTAAATTTTTTGTTACCATCTTTTTCTTATTTTTCTCTTTTAATTTCTTATAATGATCATATATTTTTGTGGAGAAAATTAAAATCATTGTTATAAAAATAAAGATATTCAAATGGATTAAATTTCTTAATGAAAAATGAAACTATACATGCACTAAAATATTAGCAATAATTAATAAATTTAAAAATATTAGGATAATTGAACTGGGGTCACCTGCATTGCAGGCAGATTCTTCACCAGCTGAGCCACCAGGGAAGCGCTTAAAAGCCTTATTTAACACGTCAGTTCCAAAGCAGATGTGGTAAGGAAGACTGTCTACAGAAAAATTTTTTAAAGGAAATGACTAATAAATTTCACTGTATAGAAATGTTGAATTCTGACAGAACATAAGTTAAACAATATGTGTCAGGTTAGAAGAAAACGTTAATATCTGCTACATACATAATATAAACCATTCCTATAAATCAACAGGAAAATAGTTTTTAAAAAGGAAAAAAGCACAAAATTAGCAAAAAATACAGGTAATTTACAGAATAAAAAATACAGAGTCAACACCCACTCAGCTTTCTTGTATTCAGAAAACAATGCATATTAAGTAAAAAATAATGTATCCTTTTTAATTCAACAAACCAACAAAAATTTAAAAGATGAATAGCACATAATGTTTTCAATACTGGAAAGCAGGCAGTCTGATGCATTATCGAAGAGAAAGTAAATGGTACATTTTGGAAGTGTAATTTCACGGTATCTGTCAAATTAAAAGTTGTGTTTCTGGACATCTATTTTATGAGAATACTTACTTCAGAACCGAAACAAGGAGCGCAGCATTGTTTATCAAGTGACACACAAGTGCTATCCACTTGGATAAGACTTAGTGCCTGCGCCCAGACCGTCTGGATATTTTACCCTTAATTGCTGGTGTGCATGAGACAGCATGAAGGTGATGCTCAAGTCTTCTTTTCACAGAGATCAAGTTTCTCTGTGTGAGCAGTCCTTGGAAAAACAGCTCACAGCTCACCACTGGGCTTCATCAGATAGAGACTGACCCCCAAAAGCTCCCACAGCCAAGATTTCTGGAATCGATACTAGAGCAGGAATTTCCCATCTCTTCCCCCAAATCTGACTGGATATCATGTGATGTACTATATTGTAATATCATATAATCACACATTCCTGTACACTCCCACAATATTGCTATTTTCATGCATGCAGATGCAGCAAAGTGGTCATCTCTGTCTTTAATAAAACTGATCTGATTACCAATCAGTGAGTTGGGACTGAAGTCAACAAGTTGGAAAGTAGTAGTAATGAGTAAACATGACATACTATTACTTCCTTGAGCAAACACGGTGGATTCGCATGTTATTTTTTACCATCTCTAAAGGCAAAAAACAGAAACCCAGAGGAAGCATGAAACAGTGTTTGGATTCCCTTAATCCTGCCTAGTTTATTTACAATTCCCTCCTTCATCCTTCCTGCCTGTCCAGATGGTTTTTGTCTTTGTTTCCCAAACTGATTTATGTTCACTGTTTTTAAGATGTTAAATACCCTGAAGGCCTTCTTTCTAATTCCTCACAAGCAGAAGTCATAAATTCTTACCTTTGTCGAATTATGCTGGGGTTAGCTGTCACTAAATGACTTTTGGATCCAACATCCTTAGTGTATTCACTTGACAAAGGAGGAAGATTGCATCTAGAAAAACAAAACAAGCACTTCAGAATGATTTACATACTTTTAAAACAAGTCAACTATCATGGCAAATAGGAATTTACCAAGTCTAGCTCAATTCACAAATAAATGATTTTTGTCACCTCTTCCTTTTAATATATGTTAGTGGACTATTACAGCATCTTTAGAATATTGTCATAAAAACTATTTCTGTGTTAGAAAAAAGAAAATGTCAGCGAGAGAGGTAAGGGATCTACTAAAGGAAAGAGATACAACTAGAGTGAATTTATTCCATTCAAAATATTTTTGAGGTGATAAGTCAGGGTACATTAGACTTGAAATGAGCATTTGGGGGGTGTGGCCCCTGGGCAGTGGTCCCCAACCTTTTTGGCCCCAGGGACTGATTTTCATGGAAGACAACTTTCTCACAAACTGGGTGGGAGGGATGGTGTCAAGATGATTCAAGCGCATTACACTTGTGCACTTTATTTCTATTATTATTATATCAGCTTTACCTCAAGTCATGAGACGTTAGATCCCAGAGGTTGGGGATCCCTGTCCTAGAAGATACAGGACCTATAGTCCTCTCAGTGGATACCAACAGGCCTCAAGAGAAACGGAAGAATTGTATTCACTTGTGTTTTTCATTCTTTTCCCAAATTCTAAATTATAAGAGTACATTCGAGGCAAACACTGCCACCTAAATCAGTGCATGCATGACCAATGTATGGTTGACTTCCAGTGAAAATGTTTTGTCATCCAAAAAAATGCAGTGATTCTCCACCATCCCAGGCTAGACAAGGGAAAGAGTACAGGTGACAGAAATAGCCCCTTCTCCCTCCCACACACACCACTCTGCCCTGGGTGCTCTCCTTGACTGCAATGTCTTATGAATGCTTACAATGGAAAATGCTGCAACTGCAAATCCAATCTCATGGCTTTCTACAAGTGGGCTGTTACCCAAGTTATGACATCTGCCTCAGTTTTCCCATTACAAAATGAGGATGATGACTTTTCCTCTCCAATAAGCTGGGTGTAAGGATTAAAGTAAGAAATGTATTATAAAGTCCCTACCTTGATGCCTGACACATAGCAAAAGCTCAGAAATATTCCATATCAGAAATATCATATCTTGGTAACTCAGTTAGTCATCTGGTCATGTCTGACTCTTTGCAACCCCATGGGCTATAGCCTGCCAGGCTCTTCCATCCATAAAATTCTCTAGGCAACAATACTGGAGTGTGTAGCCATTATCTCCTCCAGGGTATCTTGCCAACCCAAGGATGGAACTCGAGTCTCCTGCACTATAGGCAGGCAGATTCTTTATCACTGAGCCACCAGGGAAGCCCCCAAAATACTGGAGTGGGTTGCCATGATCATATAAATATAACTAAATACATGTTTATTATTTACGACCACCCCAAATGAGTCTATAGCTTCCACTGGATTTTTCTTTTATTACTGAGTCCTGATTTCTCCTCTCCGGCCATATCTCTAAGTTGACTCCAACCATCAGAGCACCTCTAACTTTGTGTTATTTCAGCAAAGTAAAGCATCATTTATTTGTTGTTAGAGATCTTACAAATATCAAGGCTTCAGCCATTTCCCAATTATTAAAATTTCCCGGACAAATTTCCTCCAGGACATGGGGTTGTCTGAGAATCGACTCAGCTGATTAGCATAAGTTCCTTGATGTTTTCTTGTATTTACCCCTGTGACTCCCACCACATCAGGGCATCTAAGGTAGAAGTTTGTCTCACTTGATTTGGAATCTTCCTTTCATCTACTCTTTGGTAATAAGACCCTGATTCTTCTGACAGCTCCCCACAGAGCAATGAGTCAGCCGGTTGGTGACTTTTGCTGAGTGCCCATTGAAAACAAACACAATGGGCATTGTGAGAAGCCTGGAGGGAGCCTTGTCTCAGAGCCTACTTGAGGCATCCACAGTCCATCACATCCATGCGGTTTCTGAGGGCTGTGCTGGGGAATGAGCTTACTCATAATGGCCAGGCCCATCTGACCATGGTGCTGACCTTGGGATTCAACTGACCTCTGCCAAGATGAACAGGACTCCCAGGATAAAACACAGGCTAGAATTCGAGCACCTTTTTCTCTCTTTTCTTGGATGAATATATTTACTTAGTGTCTTCAATTTTTATTGGAATATAGTTGATTTACAATGTTCTGTTAATTTCAAGTGTTTACAGCAAAGTGAATCAGTTATACATATATACTGACATAGTTCCATTCTTTTTCAATTTCTTAGGTTATGACAGAATATTGAGTATAATTCCCTGTGCTATACAGTAGGTCCTTCTTAGTTAACTATTTTATATATAGTGTATATGTTAATTCCAAAATCCTAATTTATCACTTCCCCTTCGATCTTGATGGCCCTTCATAATATTTGAGAATCAATCTCACTATATTAAAACTGTAAACTCTATTGCTAGAAAGTGCAGTCAACCTATTCTGCCATCAGTAAATGTTGGTGTTCATGAATAACAACTTTGTTTTTCTGTGTGTTCCTTGTAGCTTGATCCATGGCTCATATGTCTGGATCCCTTCATACCTCCTTTGTTGTCCAGTCGCTCAGTCATGTCAGACTCTTTGTGACCCCATGGACTATAGCACACCAGGCTTCCCTGTCTCTCACCATCTCCCAGAGTTTGCTCAAACTCATATCTGTTGAGTTGGTAATGCCATCCAGCCATCTCATCCTCCATCATCCCCTTCCCTGCCTTCAATCTTGTCCAGCATCAGGGTCTTTTCCAATCAGTCAGCTCTTTGTATCAGGTGGCCAAACTATTGGAGCTTCAGCATCCATCTTTCCAATGAATATTCAGGGTTGATTTCCTTTAGGATTGACTAATTTGATCTCTGTGCTGTCCAAGGGACTCTCAGGAGTCTTCTCCAACACCACAGTTTGAAACCATCAACTCTTATAGCGCTCAGCCTTCTTTATGGTCCAACTTTCACATTCGTACATGATTACTGGAAAAATCACACCTTTGACTATACAGACACCTCCTATTACAAAGCAAAACCACAGAAATACACTTCCAGAGACTAAATGCCAAATTCTACAACATAGTGAAATGTTTAAAACAATAAGGATAATATTTTATACATTCATTTCTGGAAAATAATGCCATTGTACTCTGGTATAAATAACTGTTCTTCTGGGTAAACTTTCTCTTCAAGTACGAATGCTTGTGATACCTCCTTGCAGCTCTCAGGGAAAAAAAAGCACACTGTAATTTTAGCTCAACTCCCAAATTGATAATTACATAGATTTACATAAAAGGCACATTTAATACAGTCAAATTGTTTCTTATAAGGCATAATTGAGTAAAAGTGTTTCAAACTTTGCTTTATTGCTTATTGGCACAAGGAACGGATATTACTGGCTGAAGTGTCTTAGTAACTGTGCCTGGGATCATAGAGGATGTGGCCACAGAAATGATGAGAAATGAAAATTCTTTGAAGTGGGAAGTGGAGATGGGTGGGATTTGGGTAGAATGGAATAGAATACATTTAAAAATTCCTTTTAAAATTATATGTATACTTCTATACATAAAACACATATAATTGAGTATAATTCACAGCCACCAAAATTATATTGTCTTCACTCATATTCCTGAGCCAGCCAATTTCTCGCCAGGATATAATCACTGTTACCTCTGTTTTTCAGAACTTCAAGATAAATGATATTTAACAATATTATTTTTTTAAGTGTCACTTTTGGTCACAGAGCAAACGTTTATTTTGAAATATGGGAAGGTATATTTTAGCATTAGAAGATGTGTTTGAAAATGTCCAAGCAAAGGAAATTATGGCATTGTTACAGTTCTGGGAAACATCTTGAACTGTAATGCACCATTGTGCATAGGTAAGGCTATTTTGGGATCTTGTCTTTCACTGTAACGGTCCATGTACCCTATAGTCTAGGATCAGACATACATGTTTCTAAACATATTCACTAAATGTTTCATTTTGAACATATGCTATTACTNACTCTCAGGAGTCTTCTCCAACACCACAGTTTGAAACCATCAACTCTTATAGCGCTCAGCCTTCTTTATGGTCCAACTTTCACATTCGTACATGATTACTGGAAAAATCACACCTTTGACTATACAGACACCTCCTATTACAAAGCAAAACCACAGAAATACACTTCCAGAGACTAAATGCCAAATTCTACAACATAGTGAAATGTTTAAAACAATAAGGATAATATTTTATACATTCATTTCTGGAAAATAATGCCATTGTACTCTGGTATAAATAACTGTTCTTCTGGGTAAACTTTCTCTTCAAGTACGAATGCTTGTGATACCTCCCTGCAGCTCTCAGGGAAAAAAAAGCACAACTCCCAAATTGATAATTACATAGATTTACATAAAAGGCACATTTAATACAGTCAAATTGTTTCTTATAAGGCATAATTGAGTAAAAGTGTTTCAAACTTTGCTTTATTGCTTATTGGCACAAGGAACGGATATTACTGGCTGAAGTGTCTTAGTAACTGTGCCTGGGATCATAGAGGATGTGGCCACAGAAATGATGAGAAATGAAAATTCTTTGAAGTGGGAAGTGGAGATGGGTGGGATTTGGGTAGAATGGAATAGAATACATTTAAAAATTCCTTTTAAAATTATATGTATACTTCTATACATAAAACACATATAATTGAGTATAATTCACAGCCACCAAAATTATATTGTCTTCACTCATATTCCTGAGCCAGCCAATTTCTCGCCAGGATATAATCACTGTTACCTCTGTTTTTCAGAACTTCAAGATAAATGATATTTAACAATATTATTTTTTTAAGTGTCACTTTTGGTCACAGAGCAAACGTTTATTTTGAAATATGGGAAGGTATATTTTAGCATTAGAAGATGTGTTTGAAAATGTCCAAGCAAAGGAAATTATGGCATTGTTACAGTTCTGGGAAACATCTTGAACTGTAATGCACCATTGTGCATAGGTAAGGCTATTTTGGGATCTTGTCTTTCACTGTAACGGTCCATGTACCCTATAGTCTAGGATCAGACATACATGTTTCTAAACATATTCACTAAATGTTTCATTTTGAACATATGCTATTACTTCAATTTTCACAAGATGCCCCCAAAATGTGTATTAATCAACCATGTATAAATAGATCCATAAGTGGTCAATAAGAAGAATTTATTAATCAACATTTAATTACTCCCATATTATAAATTCTTTGTGTGTGTGTGTGTGTGTGTGTGCACGCTCCGTTGTTTCTGACTCTTTGCAACCACATGGACTGTAGCCTACCAGGCTCCTCTGTCTTTGGGACTTACCAGGCAAGAATACTGGAGGGGGTTGCCATTTCCTTCTCCAGAGGATCTTCCTGACCCAGGGATTAAACCCACGTCTCCCACATTTCCTGCATTGCAAGTGGATTCTTTCCTGCCAAGTCACTGGGGAGGCCCCATAAGCTATCAATTCAGTTCAGTCACTCAGTGGTGTCCAACTCTTTGTGACCCCATGGATTGTAGCACGCCAGGCTTCCCTGTCCATCACCAACGAGCTTACTCAAACTCATGTCCATCGAGTTGGTGATGTCATCCAACTATCTCATCCTCTGTCGTCCCCTTCTCCTCCTGCCTTCAATCTTTCCCAGCATCAGAGTCTTTTCCAATAAGTCAGTTCTTCCCATCAGGCAGCCAAAGTAGTGGAGCTTCAGTTTTAGCATCAGTCCTTCCAATGAATATTCAGGACTGATTTCCTTTAGGATGGACTGGTTGGATCTCCTTGCTGTCCAAGGGACTCTCAAGAGTCTTCTCTAACGCCACAGTTCAAAAATATCAATTCTTCAGTGCTCAGCTTTCTTTATAGTCCAATTCTCACATCCATACATGACTACTGGAAAAACCACACCTTTGACTAAATGGACCTTTGTTGGCAAAGTAAGGCCTCTGCTTTTTAATATGCTGTCTAGGTTGGTCATAGCTTTTCTTCCAAGGAGCAAGTGTCTTTTAATTTCACTGCTGCAGTCACCATCTGCAGTGATTTTGGAGACCAAAATAATAAAGTCTGTCACTGTTTCCACTGTTTTCCCATCTATTTGCCATGAACTATAAATAAAGCTTTTTAAACATTCAAATGTGTTATGACAATGGCCCCATTCTTGAAATTGAATCAAAGGCACATGCACACATACCTCTAGTCTTGATGCTGCCTTCTTTGAATTCTTTTCAATCCTCACCTCTCTCATCATCCCATGAACATCCCATGAACATTGTTTAATCCTGTGCTGTGCACCCTAATCACAGGCACTTATTAATTTTGAACGTTAATATATCAANTGTGTGTGTGTGTGTGTGTGTGCACGCTCCGTTGTTTCTGACTCTTTGCAACCACATGGACTGTAGCCTACCAGGCTCCTCTGTCTTTGGGACTTACCAGGCAAGAATACTGGAGGGGGTTGCCATTTCCTTCTCCAGAGGATCTTCCTGACCCAGGGATTAAACCCACGTCTCCCACATTTCCTGCATTGCAAGTGGATTCTTTCCTGCCAAGTCACTGGGGAGGCCCCATAAGCTATCAATTCAGTTCAGTCACTCAGTGGTGTCCAACTCTTTGTGACCCCATGGATTGTAGCACGCCAGGCTTCCCTGTCCATCACCAACGAGCTTACTCAAACTCATGTCCATCGAGTTGGTGATGTCATCCAACCATCTCATCCTCTGTCGTCCCCTTCTCCTCCTGCCTTCAATCTTTCCCAGCATCAGAGTCTTTTCCAATAAGTCAGTTCTTCCCATCAGGCAGCCAAAGTAGTGGAGCTTCAGTTTTAGCATCAGTCCTTCCAATGAATATTCAGGACTGATTTCCTTTAGGATGGACTGGTTGGATCTCCTTGCTGTCCAAGGGACTCTCAAGAGTCTTCTCTAACGCCACAGTTCAAAAATATCAATTCTTCAGTGCTCAGCTTTCTTTATAGTCCAATTCTCACATCCATACATGACTACTGGAAAAACCACACCTTTGACTAAATGGACCTTTGTTGGCAAAGTAAGGCCTCTGCTTTTTAATATGCTGTCTAGGTTGGTCATAGCTTTTCTTCCAAGGAGCAAGTGTCTTTTAATTTCACTGCTGCAGTCACCATCTGCAGTGATTTTGGAGACCAAAATAATAAAGTCTGTCACTGTTTCCACTGTTTTCCCATCTATTTGCCATGAACTATAAATAAAGCTTTTTAAACATTCAAATGTGTTATGACAATGGCCCCATTCTTGAAATTGAATCAAAGGCACATGCACACATACCTCTAGTCTTGATGCTGCCTTCTTTGAATTCTTTTCAATCCTCACCTCTCTCATCATCCCATGAACATCCCATGAACATTGTTT
The DNA here is from genome assembly GCA_006410875.1 of Neotragus pygmaeus. Taxonomy (NCBI): domain Eukaryota; kingdom Metazoa; phylum Chordata; class Mammalia; order Artiodactyla; family Bovidae; genus Neotragus; species Neotragus pygmaeus. The sequence goes on along the minus strand of SJYV01015610.1, from coordinate 592 downwards.
AATCCTGTGCTGTGCACCCTAATCACAGGCACTTATTAATTTTGAACATTAATATATCAACACTGATTGTATACAGTGCAAATGTAGTCTTGTGTATTTGTAATAAATAAATATGGATAATCCCATAAGATGCTTAATACTGATCTTTTGCACATTAAGTTTAAAAAATATCCATCTTCCTAAATGTGGTGACACACACATGTGTGCTCAGGAATAATTTACGAAAACACATTTATTGTACTGCCTCCTTCTACATTGTACTCAGACGTCTTAAAATCACTTAACTTTCCTGAATCTGTGAATATAATATTTCCACTTTTTCCTTACATAGTTTCTGGAAAAAGCAATTCAACTTATACTTGAGAGCAGTATGAAAAATCAAACTAGACTACGTGAAAGTGTTACAGTTGTGTGATAGTCACATTATCACATAATCAGAGTTTCCACAATGGAAAGGCTTAGGGAATTGTCTGCAGCCACCTCTGCAAGATTATCAGAAAGCTGAGCTGCAGCAAAGGTACCATAGTGCGCTGTGGGTCACAGAGCGAGTCTGCGGCAAGGGCTGGTCCTTCTTCCGAGTTTTCTTTGCCCT
>SJYV01015609.1:353287-364528 GCA_006410875.1 Neotragus pygmaeus | reverse complement strand
GGGCTGAGACTCCCACGAGTCACTGTGACCTCCACAGAGGGTAAGTGCCTCCGAGGCGCACTCTGGTTTGGAAAAATCCTAAAAATACGGAGTTTGGAGCTGTAGGATGTGCTCCAAGCTACACGCAGTGCCGTCTTTGTTTTGTGCATTTCTAGCCTAGGGAAGCACCTGTCTGTCTAGGATGAAAGGCGGTTTACGTTAGAGAGGGTCTGAGAGGAAAGGGAGTAAAACAAAAGTGAGTCAATTTGCATCCAGATGTTTGCATTAAATATGAATGGCCTTGGGGGTGGGGGAGTCCCCGCCCCGGGGCGCATGGGGCGGGCTCTGGGAGGAGGGCAGGGGGTGGAGGAAAAGGGCCCCCATTCCTGGTGGGCAGCTCAGGGTCACCACCCTCCTGTGTCCTGGGAAGAGCAAGTCCAAGGAACGGACGGATGTGGGAGTTTCCAGCAACAGCCAGGGAACCAACACCCCATGGGCAGTCTCTAACCGATGAAGCACCCTCCTGCTTGAACAGGAAATATCCAGGTGGTGCTGGTGGTAAAGAACCTGCCTGCCAAAGCACAAGACTTAAGAGAGCAGGTTTGATCCCTTGGTCAGGAGGATCCCCTGGAGGAGGACGCGGCAAGCCACTCCAGCATTCTTGCCTGGAGAATCCCCATGGATGGAGAAGCCTGGCGGGCTACAGTCCGTGGGGTTGCAAAGACTCGGACACGATGGAAGCAACTTGCACGCACATGCGCAACTGGAGTTTAGGGGCCACAGACAGTGCCAGGGGAGGGAAAGAGGGGTGCAGTGGGAGAGCCCATCGCATCTGATAGATGGAAGTGTCAGGGACCCTCGGAGGCGGTTAGAGAAAGTGTCCAGTCTTTCCTCGGCCTGTGGAGCCGGCAGCCGGCTGCTTTCCTGAGGGATTCACAAATCGGTGACGAGGATGAGATCTCCATCCATCCTGGGCTTTGAGGGAAGTCGGGAAGTTGGCAGCTGACAGGCAATTGACAGCGGCTCCTTTGAGGAGATGGTGGCTCTGGGCCCCAGGGGGGTCTCGTCACCCGCAGGAGTCCTTCCCGGAGGAAGCCCTTGAGGGCGCGAGGCCCATCAGGAATGGATCTCCCTCTTGTTGCTCTTGTTCTGTTGTCGTTGTTGAGAAAGAGGGCCTTGCAGTGCCTCTAAACTCAGCCCAGCTGAGTGTTCACCGAGCCTCCCTGCAGGGCTGGCTCCCGTCCCCCACGTCTGGGCCTGTCCCTGAGTTGTCCTCCACCGGGGAAGCTTGGAAATTTCCACTGCTCCGCTCTCTCTCGTCCAGCCCTGCAGCATCAGCCAGACTGCCCGGGGGTGCTGTGCTCTCACGGCAGAGTCGGCATCCACCTCGCCTGCACGTTGCCATCACCCGGACACCTTTGGAACGTTGGAGAGTCCAGTAAAGTCAGCTTCTGGGGTGGATCCCAGTCTCAGTAGTTTTTAGAACTTCCCAGGGTGGTTCCAGTGGCTGCCAAGTTTGAGAGCGGCTGGCACAGGGGTGTGGGTACATCCAGTTGCCTGGACTTGACTCTTGGCTCCGTTGCTGGTGGTAGCACTCAGCAGGGTGCTTACTGCTCCCTGCATCAGTTTCCAGGTGTGCGGTGGGGATAATGGTACCGACATTGCACACGAGACTGCAGAGGTGTCCCAGCAGGTTACCGCGCGGCTGGCGCTGGGGAGTGGCTGCCCCCCGGCAGACCCCTCGCAGTGTTGCTGTTGGTCACGTGGGGCACACAGGCAGGAAGCTGGCCAGAGCCGAGTCTTATGAGAAGGTGTCCGGAATTGCAGCTATTTCTCCTGGAAGCAGGAGGCTCTGTTGAGATGTGCTCCTTGTCTTCAGGTTGCTATTAGATGGAAAAGGAATGTGGCCTGTTTTACATGACTGTGAAGGAACAGGACTTCCCAGGTGGTCCAGTACCCCACACTCCCAATGCAGGGGGCCTGGGGTTCGAGCCCTGGTCAGGGAACTATGTCTCACATGCCACAACTAAGAGTTCACACGCTGCAACTAAACGGTGACCAAGACCTGGTGCAGCCGAATAAATAAATGCAAAATCAATAAGTATTAAAAAAAAATCCAGGTACTTGGCTAAGAAGGAAAGAAAGATTCGGGAATGGAAGCTTTTCAATAGAGCCACCCAGTGGTGAGACAGACAGTGTCACGCGGAGTGGGTTTCCTGGCTGTGTGTAGAAGGGACATTGTTGGGTGGAAATGTTATAAAAGGAGTCACCCAGGAACTGAAGGACTTCCACAGGCTTCTTCAGCCCACGCCCTACAGGTACTAAGCACTGCCAAATGTTTATTAAATGTTCTCTTGAACTAGGCAAGGGTGGTGCGGTCAAAGGTTCTTGCCATAGTGAGTCTAAAGCTGTGCCCAAGAGAGGACCAGGGTCAAATCAGGTGAGCACAACCTGTTTCCAGGTCGAAAGCAGAGGCATCACTTTGCTGACAAAGGTCTGTCTAGTCAAAGCTGTGGTTTTTCCAGTAGTCAGGTATGGATGTGAGAGTTGGACTGTAAAGAAGGCTGAGCACCAAACAATTGCTGCTTTTGAACTGTGGTGTTGGAGAAGACTCTTGAGAGTCCCTTGGACTGCAAGGAGATCCAACCAGTCCATCCTAAAGGANGCATGCCAGGCCTCCCTGTTCATCACCATCTCTCGGAGGTCACTCAGACTCACGTCCAAGGTCAGGGGCGGCCGGGAGGAGACACCTTGCGTCTGAGGTCGGGGCGGCCGAAAGAAGCCACCTCGTGCCTGAGGCCAGGGCCGGCGGCCGGGAGGAGCAACCCGAGGAGCGGTGGCTGTGCAGGCAGCCTTGAAGGTCAGGAACGGTGGTGGTAGGGAGATACCCCTCGTCCAAGGTAAGGAGCAGCAGTTGTGCTTTGCTGGAGCAGCCGTGAAGAGATACACCACGCCCAAGGTAAGAGAAACCTGCGCTGGGCAGTAGTATGTAAAAAGTAAATGTCACTCAGTCGTGTCCGACTCTTCGCAACCCCACGGACTGCAGCCTACCAGGCTCCTCCATCCATGGGATTTTCCAGGCAAGAGTACTGGAGTGGGATGCCATCGCCTTTTCCACTGTGCTGGGCGGTAGTAAATAAAAAGTAAATGTCGCTCAGTCGTGTCTGACTCTTTGTGACCCCATGGACTACAGCCTACCAGGTTCCTTCGTCCATGGGATTTTCCAGGCAAGAATACTGGAGTGGATTGCCATTTCTTTCTCCAGGAGATCTTCCCAACCCAGGGATCGAACCCAGGTCTCCCGCATTGCAGGCAGACACTTTACCGTCTGAGCCACCGGGGAAGTCCTGGGCAGTAGAGGGAGAGGGAAATAAGCTTGCTGTTTATCAACAGAGGTGGCAGCGATGCTTGGTATGTATGTAGCCCAGCCTCTCCTGACTGATAAAACGGACTGGCCAGTTCCTCTTATACAGCAATGGCTAAAATCCAGTTCAGCAATCAAAGCAATCCAGTGAATCAAAATGCAACTAAATTTTGCACTTAGCCCTCTCTTCCGTGTGTTGGTCCAAACCACTTTCGTTTCTGCATCATTGCAACCATCTGCTTGTGCTTTCTCCTAAGTCTGCCTTTGCCACCCAGCCCCTTTCCCCAACCCAATCCCGGGCTGCACCCTTTACAAAACGGAATTCTTACTGTTTTCCAAACGGATGCTTTAGTTAACAATATATGGGAACCATCTTTCTATGTTGGTGCAGTTATTAGTGATTTCACACTGAAGGAATGTGGCTTGAGCATCCAAATCCAGGACCTCTCCTCCTGGTGGGCTATTCCTGGTGCTACACCAGAGAGAAGGCAGGTGGTCACTTGGTTCACAGAGAGAGAGAACAGAAGGACCAGGGTCTCTGCAGGGAACACTCCCCTCGGGCAGTGGCGCCCTGATGGGGGGCGGGCGCCGTCCCCAAGCTGAGTCCTCTGTGCTTCTGCTGTATCTAATGCTTGCTTAACCAGAAAAGCTGTTCTGGTTCACTGATATCTCACCGGGCACTCTATTTTCTATTAAGATCACACTTGCATTTCTAAGAAGCTTTGGCTTATCAAAACACCAAATTAAAAATCAATTGCTTTAATAGTTGAAAATATTTTACAAGCACCATGATTGTTTTTTATTGCAGGATTTTCAATAATAAAGGTATTTCACAGATATATTTTCTTATTGGAAACATAAAACCATGGGCTATTTAGTCAAAGTTTACAAAAGCAATTCTACATATCGCTGAGGAATGCCTGTATGGCCCAAGATGGAACAAAAAATCCATGCATTTATACATCAGCAAAGTAAATCACAGCCGAGTATGCGGCCACCAGTGGTAAGGACGGGCACGATGGTGCCGGTCTAGGGCCCCTTAAGCCAAGGGTGTCTGTGACCCCTACTCAGCTTTTTCTCCTCCTCCCGTGGTGCCAGTCTCTGTAGTCATCAAGTCGAAAACAAGCATGATAGGTGCAGTTCTAATCGTGTGCCCATAATTATTGATTTATTTCTTTTAAGAAGTCTTTATGAATCTGGCTGTGTTGGGTCTCAGCCCTGGTACTTGGGCTTCTCCAGTCACAGAGTGTAGGCTGAGCTTCCTGGCGGCATGTGGGATCTCAGTTCTTTGACCAGGACTGAACCTGCCTCCCCTGTCCTGGAAGGTGGGTTCTTAACCACTGGACTATCTGGGAAGTCCTTCGCTTTACTTCTTACTCACACTGACAGAAACATGTGCTTGTAGGAGTTAGGTCTGTATAATACAGTCACTACCACTTCGGCAAATCAACCAAAAAACCAAGCAAAAGCAGCAAATGAACAAAAAGGACGCGTCTGTGCCCTTTCTCACGTGGAGGAGCAGTCTTTATTTCAGAGGGGGTCCCTCGAAGACCTGGCTGCAGCGAATGACGTGCCCTGGATTCACCGAGTCTCGTGACCCGTGGTTCTCGCAGCTGGGTGTTGTCCACAGAGGAGGGGGACCTGCCACTTGTTAGAGCGCAGTGCTTGCCAGCGGGCATCCTTTCACTTGGAGGTGCTCCTAAAAGGATGCGTTGGCATCTGCGAACCACGTGACACCCGGTGTCCCATCTGGGAGTGAGTGAGGGCTGGAGGAGAGGGAGGGGCACCGGGGGAGGAAGACTGAGTGAAGAGAAGTAACTGAAATAGATCCATGCCCCCCCGAACTACAGCACTAGCGAGGAAAATGCCCCCAAAGCGGCAGGAACTTCTTATTTGAGGGAAGAGCAGAAGAGTGCAGTGTCAGATACGCCAAGAGAAAAAAGTGGAGTTTCCTCAGGAGAGAAGATTTTCGAAAAAGTCCCAACAAATGTGCAAAATAAAGTTTATTTTTGGCCAAAGCGCAAGAGACAACTTTGGCCCATGGCTGATCTTGACATGTTAGAGAGGGTCCCCTCATCCTGAGGGCGCTTTCCAGGCGGCACTAGTGGTGAAGCACCTGCCCGCCAGTGCAGGAGACACAGAAGACACGGGTTCGATCCCTGGGTCGGGAAGGTGACCTGGAGATGGATATGGCAGCCCACTCCAGCATTCCTGCCTGGAGGATCCCCATGGACAGGGCAGCCTGGCGGGCCACAGTGCATGGGGGTCACGGAGAGTCAGGCACAACCCAGCGACTAACACACTCGTTCTGAGGCGCTACGAGAAGCCTCCCGGGCTGATCAGTTGCCACGGCAACCATTAATCTCTCGGCTGAAGTTCTGAGTGATTTGGGATGAAGAATACCCCCGGCCCGTCTCCCCCCCAGCTCCGCCCCGGCTGCCCGGCGCCTCCCGCGGCCCTCAGGCCACAGCTGCCGCAAACTTCCAGCGGATCCGGCCCAGGCAGTCCGGCTTCTTGTCAGGAGGCTCCACGGTCAGCCCAGCAGGTCCAAGGCAAGTCGGTGGGAATGCTGGCACTGCCCGGCTCACCTGTTGCGTGGCTAAGTCACGGGGTTGCTGCTTGTCCTCTCTGGGACCAGGCCAGGCCAGCGTTTGTTCAAATGAAAATCCAAGCCCTGTGTGTGCAGCGTGGCTGTCTCAATAGGAACGGGAAAACAGACTGCGGGAGAAGAAAAGAACGAGGGAGTGGGCGGCTGGGGGGCGAGCCAGCAGCTGTGTTGTAAGGTGTCTTAGTCAAGGATGGTTCGGTGGCAAGAAACAAGAAGCGACTCAGCCCGGGTGAAGAAGGGCTTGTTGGACCGTGTCAGGGTCCGGAAGCCGGCGGGGACGGCAGGCTGACGTCATGGGAGCCGGGAAGTCCTCCTTGCCGNTGCGGGAGAAGAAAAGAACGAGGGAGTGGGCGGCTGGGGGGCGAGCCAGCAGCGGTGTTGTAAGGTGTCTTAGTCAAGGATGGTTCGGTGGCAAGAAACAAGAAGCGATTCAGCCCGGGTGAAGAAGGGCTTGTTGGACCGTGTCAGGGTCCGGAAGCCGGCAGGGACGGCAGGCTGACGTCATGGGAGCCGGGAAGTCCTCCTTGCCGCCTCATACCCCGGCCTCGCCCTCTGTCTCCAGGGCATGCCTGCTTCATTCCTCTCCCCGTAGACGGAGCCTTTGCAAGGCCTCGCTGCTGTCACGGGGCCTGATGTGGGCTGGGGGCCGCCGTGGTGCCCAGGGTGGGGGGCACTGACTCAGTGTGGCCGCTCCGGCAGAGCCCCGGCGCTCTGCAACAGATCTGCCTTGAGAGGGTCTGCAGGCAGCATCTGCCACTGGCCTCATCATCTGTGGCTGGAGGGAGAGCTCAGAGCGGGGTTTCTCCTCTCTGGCCGAGTGGGTGGGGGAAGATTCTCGGAGAAAGAGGTAGACCTGTGGGGAGAAACAGGAGGTGGAGGAAGGGACAGACGCTTGGAGAATGAAGGCTTTTCCCAGGCCCTGGCAAACCCGGATGGGTCGGAATGGACACTGCACGTGATCCAGCGTCGCTGGGCCCGACCTTCCTGCCTGGGCGCTGACACTGTGATGGGGGCACAGGCTGGCTGGCCTATGGTGTCTAGAATGGACGGGGAGGCGGTGAATCAGGAGGGGCTGGAGGGCTGCCAAGCGGATAGAGGAACTGGGTCCCTGAAGGTCCTGGTGAGAACCGAGACCAGGAGTCGGGGGAGATGGCCCGCAGGGAGGCTGCAGTCGGGGGCGAGGCGTGGCCCTGGGCTGGTGTGGGTGACGTCTGGGTGCTGGCCACACTGGGTGTGCTGGAGACGCCTTCATAAGGGTTACATTTGTGGGTGGTGTGAGGGGCTGAAATGCATGCGGGGAAGCCCCAGCCCCCAGGACCTCAGAATGTCTGTACTTGGAGGAGGTGGGGTCTTTAAAGAGGTGGTTTAGGTAAAAGGAGGTCATGAAGCTAGGCCCTAGTCCAACGGGACTGGTGTCCTTATAAGAAGTGGGACTCAGGCCAGGCACACACAGAAGGATGGCCGTGTGAGGGCTCGGGGAGGAGGCGGCATCTGTAAGCGGAGGAGAGAGGCCTCCGAAGGAACCAGCTCTGCTGGCACCTTGACCTTGGCCTTCCAGCCTCCAGAACTGGGCGGACACACTGCTGCTGTTTACCCTGGCCTGGGCTCCTTTCTCATGGCAGCCCGAGCAGACGAACACGGATGGCGTGTGGGGGAGGGGGTCATTTATTGGCCTAGAAGCAGTGCTGGGATTTAAAGAGAAGGCCAATCACACCCATCTTTGCAGTGAATCATGAGGGGGGGTGTGTGTGTGTGTGTGTGTGCTCAGTCGTGTCCAACTCTTTGCGACACCATGGACTACAGCCCGCCAGGCTTTTCTGTCCGTGGGATTCTCCAGGCAAGAACACTGGTGTGGGTTGCCATTTCCTCCTCCAGCGGATCATCCCAACCCAGGAAGCAAACCCACGTCTCCTGCATGGGCAGGCAGACTCTTGACCACTGAGCCACCAGAGAAGCCCCCGTGATTAGCTGTGATTCTTACCAAAAGCCACTTGTCAGTGTGTACAGAAGGTTGTAAAAGTATTCATGTTTGTTGACTCAGTAAGATTCCAGTTATAACTGTATGGCTCAGTCTCAGACCGAGGCCAATCCACAGTACTGAATTTCCCCACTAGAGCTGGGTATTTGAGACGAAGCTACAGTGGGCATTGAGGAGGAGGTATTGGTTGTAGAAACAGCGAGGTGTTGAGGCAAGTAGAAATGAATAATCTAGAAAATGTTCCTTACCATATGGCAAGAATTGTGGGCTTTGCTTTTCTTTGATGTAGAATGAAACAAGCAAAAAACCCCCCAAAGACCAATTGTCAGTTAAGTATTAGTGTACCCAGAGCTAAGACCAAATTATTCCCTATCATATTTTATAATATTTTACCAACTTGCTTTTGCATGTCTCAAGATTGTTTTTCTTTTAAAATACTCTGGTAAGGATTTAGCTAACACTTTAAATTGCATTAATAATTTATATTCAGTATAACATATTACAGGGCTTCAGTTACATTGTAATCTTTTGACCAAAGTGCTTTACCGTGCCTGGCTTCTGGATGAATGCCTGGTGACCTGGCGTTTGCATTATTGCTTTTATTATTTTAACACTCATAACCTGTGTTTTATGGTACAGCAGTTTCGAAAACCGGTGGGGCCTATAGTGAGTACAATGATATGGAAACCTTTCCCAATTTAGAAATAGGACTGAAGATACAAGACAAATCCTGACTTTCTAAACCACCACGATCGGCTTGCGTCTGTGTGTGGCTCTGATACGGCTTGTGGAATTCATTTGTTTTTAGATTTTATTTGATGGGCAAGTGGGAATGCTTCGGGACTAAGTGGTTGTGAATGAGCCTCTGAGCTGCAGGTGCCACACGCCCGTCAGCCTTGAAGGGCCCTTTCTTGCTCGAGCGGCTGCAATGTCCCTTTGCCCTCCTCTAGCGTGACTCCTCTTTGCGGCACACTCTCGAGCCGTGAGTCATTTCGGCAGGGCGTCCCTCTCAGTATCTACTCCAGAAGCCAGCTGTGTGTTCCAGGAAGGGGGACGGTGCTTTGAAAGTTGCAAAGGGTTGCTATGTGGGGGAGGTCTCGGCCACCCCGCGGAGAGGACCCGAGCTGCGGCTGACCCTGCACTCATGCCCGCCGCATGTGCTCCTTCTCGGGCCCTGCTGGCTCACCTTCTGAAAGCTGCAGTGTGAGCCTTCCCACGAGCCCACCGCCCTCCTCGGCGAGACCCTGGTGACGCGTGGGTCAGTGAACCACGTCTCCCTCAGTGAGAACACGCCGTCTGGGGCCTGAATCAGTTACCGCCCCGCTGTGTCCCGCGTCTGCTGTTCCTGCATCACGAAAACTGGCTTCTCCATCCTCAGCAGATCCCGCCACCCTGCAGTGGCCTCCTCGGGGGCATGGTCCTGCTGGACGTGTGGACAGACGTGCGCTTGCGTGAGAGTCAAAATACGAGCCTGGGACTGCCGGCTCGGGTGTTTCCTTTCCTGCTCCTTTCAGTCACCTGTAGCTTTTCTTAAATCCGAGCGTGGGTTCCCTTCCTTGGCTCCTTGGCTTCCATGGTTCACCATTGCTCCAAGGGGCATGTCACCCGTTTTATTTTTAGCATAGTACCCCCTTCCCTTTCCAGCTGGCTTCCCTCCAACTGCCTGCATACTTGCTGTTCTCTAGAGCATGATGCTTGGGGCCCGGTCTGCACCCAACCTCTACGCTCGGTCCATAAGTTTCCTCCTTAGCCTGCCCCTTCTCTGCACTGCTTCTGTGGATTTCTCTTCATTCTTCAAGGTCCAGTTAAAAACTTAGACTGTCGCAGCATCTCTGACTGCCTCGCAAAGCCAGGTTTTTGTGCTTAATGCCGTGTGTTCCAACCTGCTATACCACTTACGGTGTATGACAGTGATTGACGTCTTTGCTGACCTTTTCCACTGAATTATTGGTCTAATTAATTCATTTAACCTACTGTCTTTTTTAACACCTGGCTTTTGATAGATGCTTAAATAAAAGTCTGTTGAATATAAATGGATAGCTCAACTTCCCTATTTCCTCCAGTTGACCGTGAGCTTCTCAGAATCAGAAGCACCATTCTGTTCTGTTTCCCCGTGGAACTCAGCTCAGCGGCTGTCACATAGTAGATGCTAAGTAGATGTTGAAAGTGTAACATGTATTAAAAAGAAGGCTGAATAAAGCAACATGCAAACTGCCTGGTAATATTTCAGGTTAGGAGTAAGGTGGGAGAAATACAGTTAATGCTGCTCATTTTGTTGGATGAAGAAGCTGTAGAACAGAGAGGGTATATTGTGGAGACAGCTCCTTTTATTTATGTAATACGTGTATTTGTGGTTGTGCTGGGTCTTCATTGCTGTGTGGGCTTTTCTCCAGTTGTAGGGACCGGGAGCTGCTCTTAGTGTAGAGTCTGGGCTTCTTGTCGCACTGGCATCTCCTGTCGCTGAGCATGGACTCAGCAGTTGGGGCACACAGGCTTAGTTGCTCCGCGGCACGTGGAGTCTTCCCGGACCAGGGATCGAACCCGTGTCTCCTGCATTGGCAGGCGGATTCTTTACCACTGAGCCACCAGGGAAGCACGGCATGGCTCTTTGACGTTTCAGTTTATTACTGCTTTGCTTCCTTGGACACTTCTGGAAGTCTCAGTTAAAGTGATGCTGAAGTACTGGGTTCACATCACAGCCTTCCCTGCTGGCCCTTCTTCCGGAAGTCTTAGGACCTGGAAGAGCCAAAGACTCTCGCCAGCTGAGCACATCACTGTGTAAAGAACCCCCAGCACCTCCCGCAGCCCCTCACCTTANGTTAAAGTGATGCTGAAGTACTGGGTTCACATCACAGCCTTCCCTGCTGGCCCTTCTTCCGGAAGTCTTAGGACCTGGAAGAGCCAAAGACTCTCGCCAGCTGAGCACATCACTGTGTAAAGAACCCCCAGCACCTCCCGCAGCCCCTCACCTTAGAAGGTCATCGGCTCTTTGGGGTCCACCGCTCCTCTGGAAATCAAAGTGGGCTCCGGGTTCAGTCCAGCTTTCCCATCAGGGCAATAGGTATTTATGTGACCAGCATTGAAGCTTCCTTTAAAAGCATCATATTTCTGTGGATTTTGTTTTTCTTTTTCACTTTTGGAATCAGGGTCATTCACTCACTCAGCGACACTGAGCAGACTCTGCCTCTGTGTGTCAGACGTTCTGCGAGGCGCTGGCACCAGAGACGGGTGAAGTGAACCCAGCGCTCTCTCGGGGGCTCCCGGGCCAGCGGCGGGGCTGGCAGACCCCCACGCTTGACCCCCACACACGAG
>SJYV01015609.1:338563-353220 GCA_006410875.1 Neotragus pygmaeus | reverse complement strand
GTCATCAGGGCCCTTTGTCCAGACGGGATGACTCAGAGCCTCCAGGCCCCAGAGACAGGAGGAAGCCAGGAGGAGCGGGGGGGGAGGAAACGCTTCAGAGAAGAGGAAGTAAGCGCAATGTCCTTTTCTCTGCCCACGTGCGCTCAGGTAGCTTTCTGTTTCATTGTTCTCGGGTCATCTGCTCCTCTTCCCTGGAGAGTTTAACCCTGTTTCCAGTTTCTGTGCATGCACACACACACAGACGCACATATACACAGATACACACAGACCTCCCCCCCCACAAACACAAACACAGCCACACATACACAGACACACACAGGCCCCCGCCCACAGACATACACACACAGACACACAGAAAGAGAAACACACACACACAGACCCTCAGACATAGACTACACACAAATGCAAACTCACCCCCACACATTCATATACACAGACCTCCCCAACACACACACACACACACTCACATGCACAGACCTCCCCAACACACACACACATGCACACACACACACACACATACATGCGCAGACCTCCCCAACACACACACACACTCACACATGCACAGACCTCCCCTACACACACACACACACACACACACACACACACACACACACACACACACACACGCAACTCCCACTGTGGTCTCTGCTCCAGCTCTCAGGACAGCTGATTCTGTCTCAGCTGCTGCTTCTGGGGCAGCCGCCCTGCGCCCCAGCGAGTGAGGGTATGTTCTTATTGGAGCAGCAGAAAATTAATGATTGGAGGTAACACAACATGGGTTTCAAGCAACAGCAGAAGGGAGAGAGCTAAACTGCTTTGTCCTGGCAGTTACACAGCCAAGTGCTTTGTCAGCGATTACCTGCAGAACAGTCCGCCTTGACTGGTGGTGACATTCTGTCTGGGGACTGGTGAAGCGGGTATAAAAAGTAAATCTATCTTAACAGTTAAAATAGCAGCAGTCGATTTGCTTTATTTTATAGGTTTCACAACTCGGGCAGAGGAAGAGTTAACTTGCAGCAGAGTGAGGCAGCAGCGGAGCAAAAGTCACGGTGCTATTTCTTGGAACGATTTCTGCTCAACCAGTTATGTTTCCCAAGCTCTCTGAACGCATGCCAGGCGCTGTCTGCAGGGGCCGCGGCGGCCGCACGGCCGGCACTGGGCGTTCTCGTCTCCGGGCGCTGTGCTGAGCAGTTGTTACAGTTGTCTCTTTAGTTGGTCTCCTATTTGCCTTTATTTTAAGCAGTGGCTTCTGGTAGGAAGTGCACTGAACTAGGAGTCTCTGGGGTCTCATCTTAGCAGGGCATGGTGGGCTGCCACCTTACTCTCTCTCGAGAGGAGAAGCAATCAAAACATCTCAGAGCTCTCTCAAGGCCCTTCCTGATTCCAAGAGCCTCTGTGCTAGACCCGGGGTTGGCAAACCATGGTCCACAGGTGCATCATTTTGGCCCACCACCTGGATGTCTACGAGCTGAGAGTGGCTTTTACATTCTTAATGCTTGAGTTAAAAGAAGCATGTTTTGTGACCTGTGACAATGACAGGCCTTCCAGCACCCATCAGTAAAGTCTCATGGGAACATGTACACACCCATTCATGTGCATGGTGCCCGCAGCTGCCTTGGCACAGCGGAGGCAGATCTGAGGGGCTGCAGCTGAGACAGACCGTGTGCCCACAAAACCTAACACGCCTGCTACCTGGCCCTCTGCAGATGGCTTGCTGTGGCCCTACCTGTTTGCCACAGCACAATATGTAATCTGCTTCTTGCATTTAGGAAAGCAATGATGCCTCGCGAGTTACCACAAGGATTCCCTGGTGGTCCAGTGGCTAAGACTCGGCGCTTTCACTGAAGGAAGCGTGAATTTGATCCTTGGTTGGGGAACTAAGATCCCACATACTGTACAGCAACTGTCCAAAAAAAAGGAAAAGAAAAGAAAAGAAAAAATGGAGCTAGAAGAATTAAAAGAGATGATGGATGAAAAGGCATTTTGAGGAAGTCAAAAACATATGTAAATATTCATGATTCCATTAGTGTTGATAAAGAGGACTGCCTGATGGCTCAGTGGTAAAGAATCCACCTGCCAGTACAGGAGATGTGGGTTTGATCCCTTTGTCGGGAAGATTCCCTGGAGAAGGGAATGGCAACCCACTCCAGTATTCCTGCCTGAGAAATCCTGTGGACAGAGGAGCCTGGTGGACTATAGTCCAGGGGGTCATACAGAGCCGGACACGACTGAGTGACTGCAATCAACAGTGCTGATAAAGGACATCGAGTGCGTAAAAACCCAGCTCAAAGGGTGGCTGGATGGAAGAGGGACAGACCCGGATTGACAGTTTGTACAAAGACAATTCTAGTTCTAATCAGCATGGTTGAACATGGTTTGAACAGGTTTGTAGATGTTTAAGGTTATGTGTGAATCTGGGAGGGAAAATAAGAGCTCACTCAATAGGCTGGTGTAATTCTAGATGAGTTCTTATGCCTCAGTTATTTTGTTACAATTCTGTTTTTTAAAAATTAATTTAATCTGGATTGAAAGATAATTGCTTTATGATATTGTGTTGGTTTCTGCTATACATCAACATGTCAGCCGGATGTATGCATATATCCCCTTCTTGAACCTCCCTCCCACCTCCCACCCCATCATAATTCTGTTTTAAAATAAGTAAGAGGGTAAGTACCCACCCAGCTTCACTTCCATGTTTTTATTTTGTTTATTTATTTGGCTGGGCTGCCTCACTCTGTCACGTGGGCTTCTCTAGTTGCGGTGAGCAGGCTTGATTGCCCCGCGGCATGTGGGGTCTTAGTTCCCCGACCAGGGATGGAAGTGGCATTTCCCACGTTGGAAGCAGATTCCTTACCATTGGACCACCAGAGAAGTCCTTGCTTCAGTGTTTCAGAAGTTTTTTTTTCCAAAGTGAATGTTGACCTCTCATGGATGAGACCTAGTTTTCTGAATATACGAAGTTGTCTCAGGCAAAGCTGTCCCAAATAACGAAAAGGAAGAGTTACGTATTAGGAACAAAATATAATTTTAGAAAAATTAAAATAGCCATGCTTTATGGGTTTTGTCACAATAATATTAGGATAACCTCTCAACCATTAGATAGTTCATCTTTTACTTCAGTGTTCAACAAGAAAGCTAAGTTCTACTCATTTACTAGAGTATAAGTTACTCTACTTGTTTACAATTTGACTCGTTCAGAAAGTTGGGGAGAAAAACGAACATTTGAAATGGGGTTGAATCAACTTCAGATCTGGTTGAAGTTTTCCACTTTAAGAGTTGAAGTTTTTCATGAGAGGTTCCGAGGGCAGGGTAACTTAGAAATGGCAGGTGTTGGGTTTTAAGACCTTTCCTATTTTCTAATAGTCACTCTCCAGGAAGCTTCTGGATCCACGCAGTATCTGTGTATTTGGTATGATCCTAGGGCTGTTCTTTCCCTGAGAAGGTGGCCAACTGTTTGCCTGAGCTGGCGGCATTGGCTGCGTGGATGTCACTTAGAGCCGTGAACCAGCTTCACACAGGAAGCACCCCCTCCCACCCCCGTTTCCTGAGTGACCTGGGCCATAAGCTCCCAGGGGGTGAGGGTACCAGTTCCAGGGCTGGTGGCCTGGCTCCTCCAGGTATTAACAGCGGAACCTTGGGCAGCCCCTTAATCCTGCTGCCTCTCAACTTCCTCGTCTCCAAAGGGGGATGACTGTCCACCTTACTTCATGCATCTGCAAATACTGAGCAGAAAAATCCATGGAAAAGGATGCCCAGTATGCAGCTCTCTTTCAATAGACGTTAGCCATTCTTAGTATCCTGGGTAGTGAGGTGGCTCCAAGTGAGAAAAAGCAACCATTTGTTGGTGGTGGGGATTTGAACAAAGGCCTTTGCACTTCCTGCAAGACTTGGATCAGTTGGCAAACGTAGAGCATCCAGCTCATGGGGCTGGAAGGGATGAAAATGTCGGCTTGAATTTATGATCAACTTTAAGTCTTTGCAGAATGCCTCAGGCAGAGGCAGTTCTTTAGGACTTGATGAGTGAGTTTTTACACTAATATCCATCCAACAAGATGATGAAGTACACACTGGTCATTTGATGTGTCAGGAATGGTCAATAAACAATGACAAAGGATCTTGTATATTCTCACAATAAACACGGCCGCTCCTTCTCACCAGCTTCCTTGATAAGCACCATCTGGACCTTGCCTGGGAGGCAGATCACGGCTGTGATGCAGGGTGATGTCATGGCCTCCTGAAGATTTATCTTTGCCCTCTTAAAACTTTTTTTAAAGCTAACTGAAGGGGCTCCCTGTCTTTGGACCTGGCTGGATTCTAAGGGTCCCCTTTCCTGTTTGGATCACAAGTTTGGGTAACAGTTTGATATTTTTTCTTGAACCGTCCCCTCAGCCTCTTGCTTCTGCACTGAAGGAGGGCTGAGCCGGGTGTGAAGGACTTGGGAACTTGGTGTGGGGAGGACAGGGCTTCGGGGTGGTTGCCACATGTGAGGGTGTGGAGCAGGGACACCGGGAAGCGGGGCTTGATTGTTTTGTGGGTGGTGAATGGACCCTCTCTCTTTGGTGTTCATGTGAGAATCAGCAGTACAGAACTCAATATAGTTTTGGACACTGAGCTAGTGTTTAACTGGACCAAGACGGGGCCACCAGCTCGTGGCTTGTCCCCTAGAAGATGCTTGGCATCGTCAGGCACCTGTATCAGTAAGCATGGGCACCTAGGAAGGACTTGCTGAGTGAGTCACCACCACCCTGGTTGAGGGTGTGTACCTCGTGAATCTTCAGATGGATACATCTAACTATAAGCATCCTCTAAATCGCCTTTTCAGGGAACAAGCCAGTTATTGTGTCTCTTTCAGCCTTTCCCTGCCCTCCCCCCTCCCCTACTCCCCCCACTACACCCACATTCCAGAAGCAACTCCTCCTGCCTTTTGAGGTCATCTGCCCTAGGGTTCCCGAGTCTGTCCTGAGGCCTTCTGGCCTTGTTTCTGCATGACTTGACAGGGGTGGTCATGAACTTGGGGAGCTCGTGATGGTGTTTGCTCGGGGAACGTGGACATTCTCTCTGTTCCAGCCAGCGCTCCCCCCACAAAGTTGCAGAGGAAGATACGGGCATGGGAGTAGCCCATAGCCGCGCCATGACATGGAAAAGGAAGAAGTGACCTAAGAGGAGAGAGGATGGCCCCCGGCCACCATCAGGAGTGGGCGAGGAAGAGCTGAGTCAGCGGCGCACGGAGCCGAGCCTCTGGCTCCTGACTCGAGCTTGGTCTCGGGGGGTGGGTACACCCTTGTGTGCCTCGTGTGTGCATGCTGAGCGAGAGCAGACTTGAGCTGTCTCTAGAGGCTGAGCTGGCCATCTGTGTGTGGTCACACCGACCTGTGCTCTTGTGGAGCCCTTGTCATGGGAGTGGGGGTCAGATGGGCTCTGAGTGAACCAGCCATTCATATAAGGAAGCCCACCACGCATCACAAATCCAAACGTATTCAGTCGAGTAAACACTGCTCTGACTGTGTCCCAAGAGCTAGAGCTGGAAAGATGGACATGAACTGGAATCCCCTCTCAAGTGTCTCACAGCTCCGTGAGACCAGAAGCATATAATTCATGCTATAATAGTGTATGCAGAAACAGTGAGAAACTTTACTTTTTTGGGATCTGAAATCACTGCGGATGGTGACTGCAGCCATGAAATTAAAAGACGCTTGCTCCTTGGAAGAAGAGCTATGACCAACCTAGACATCATGTTAAAAAGCAGAGACATTACTTTGCCAACAAAGGTCCGTCTAGTCAAAGCTATGGTTTTTCCAGTAGTCATGTACGGATGTGAGAGTTGGACTNTTTTTTTTTTTTTAATTAAAAAAGTTTGAAAGCATAACTTTTCAGCTCTGCCCTTGCAGTTTTTCAAGTTACTACAGAATTGATGATATTTCTGGGAAAATATAGGGAAAAGGGAAGATAATTCTTTTCTCCTTTCACCTTCCTATGGGGCCTTTCCAGATGGCTCAGTAGTAAATAATCCACCTGCCAGTGCAGGAGACGCAAGACGCAGGCTCGATCCCTAGGTTGGGAAGATCTCCTGGAGAAGGAAAAGGGAACCCACAACCCACTCCAGTATTCTTGCCTGGAAAATCCCATGGATGGAGGAACCTGGTGGGCTGCAGTCCATGGGGTCGCTAGGAGTCGGACACGACTGAGCAACTTCACTTTCACTTTCCACTTTGATGCATTGGAGAAGGAAATGGCAACCCACTCCAGTGTTCTTGCCTGGAGGATCCCAGGGACGGGGGAGCCTGGTGAGCTGCCGTCTATGGGGTCACACAGAGTCGGACATGACTGAAGCGACTTAGCAGCAGAGCTGTCTGGATGCATCTTACCAAGTCAACCCTGGAACCAGGTAAGTGGTCTCAGAACATCTGACTTTGACACACTGTTCCCGCAGGGTGAACGCTCCACTGAGCAGTTAATCGGACCTTCGTTCGAACTCAGGGGAGAGAACTTGGACCAAGAACCTGGTCGGGGAGAGCAGCGCTTTCTTACCCTAATTTGTCAAGGGTACGTCTGAAAGAGTCACTGTTAGGATCTATTCCAACAAAGACATCCTGCTGAATGCAAAGACCTAAACACGAATGAAAAGGGACTAGAATACGATGGACACGGGTTAAAGCCAGGTCTCTCAAGGGCAGCGCTAGACGTTTGGGGCTGGAAGCCTGGCGGGCTGCAGCCCATGGCGTTACGAAGACTTGGACATGACTGAGCGACTAAGCAGAGCACAGCTCGGCACAGCTCTTGGTCAGTGGTCTCCTGTTCACCTGAGGCCATTTAGAAGCGTCTCTGGACTCTCCTTACTAGATGCCAGGCTCAGTTGTGCTAACATGAAGTGTCTCCAGTCATTGCCACACAGTCCTCTGGGAGGTACCGTCATCTGGGGCCAAGAACAGCTGGGTGAGAGTACCTAATGGGCTCACTGGATTCACAGCCCCTCTCTGCCAGCTGCTTGCCCCAAATCTTGGATTTAAATCTCCAGGTATCCCCTGAGCTCAGCTGCTTCATCTGTAAAAAGGGGGATACCTCACAGGGTCACTGTAAGATTAAGGGGGTAAGTGTACCCCATCTGGCACATAGTGAGTGTTCAATAAACATTAACTACATTTGGGATGATAGTGTCAACCTCTCACCTGGAGTGAAAGACTGTAACCCATAAACGGGGATGACTCACCAATAAGAGGATTAAAGACACAGAACACATCTTAGGTGGTCACACAGGGAATGATTCTGCAGTAGTGAAGAAAAGCCACACTTCCCCCCTCCCCCCCCCATATTCACGACCCACTATAAAAAAAGCGCTACACACATTGGATTAGCAGAGAAGCTCGGGGAAGCCAGAAGGACTCAAATAGCCTTAATGGGGGAGCCAGTTTTAACCTTGGAAATCTGGGAAACAAGAGGGTACAGTGTAAACAGAGTGGAAAAAAAGAACAGAGGGCCATTTAGAGGAGCTCTAAGGCTCAAACCCAACCCTCCCTCACTGTGATACCCACTGTCTCGCTTAAGCACCTCACTTAGAAAGTCCCCTTGAAATCCGAGCTACATGGCGACTCCCTGAGGCCATCCTGACCTGCTTGGGCTCCCTGAAGATAGAAACAGGAACACCCCTGCCTGGGGCTGGAGATGCCATGGAATCGAGTTAAAATTACACTGAAGAGGCACCAACTTTTGATTGATTTTATTATGAATGCATAAATCAAGCGAGATGTGAACTTTGAATTGATTGCGACACGTCGCGTTATCAGTGTGTTCTCAGATTATTTAATTTCTGGTCTGATCTTATCTACTGTTTCCCAAGATGCTTCAGAAGGCTTTCATGTCCACAGCCTAAATCACACCTTATTTTTTCTCTTGCCAGGGGTCCATGTTCCCAGAGCACGCGTAGATGGGGACATGTTTTACACAGTATAACTTAGCACTTTTGGGAGCTCTCCTTTGCCTTTGGCAAATTCCTTAAGGTTTGAAAGAAAAATCTCTATCAAGTTCTCTTGGGTTTTTTTGGTGTATCTTTAATCAGGGCAAACGTTTCAAGACCTTGGTTTATTTTTACATGTTTCTCATCTTTTTTTTTTTTTTCATTTTGCATTTCATTTATTCATTTAAGTCTTAAAATTTCAGCATCCCTTGAGTGTTACCAGGGTTATTCTTCATGGCAGAAGACTCAGAACTACTGATCTATATCTGCAGCTTTATGGGCTCTAATTTTAGTTTTTGCCCTGAGACACCATTATTAATCAGGATCCTGGTAGAAAGAGGATGACTGAACTGAAAAGAATATTAATTAAGCGCTTTGGGCTGAGTTAAGGGATCAACCAGGGATGGTTTGGCCCTGGGACCAAGAACAGCGAGGAAGTGTGACCACCCTGAGACCCAAGTGAGGGGCCGTGAGCCTGATGAGAAACGTACAGGAGGCAGCCCCGGAGAAGCTCGGAGGTGAAAACCCTCTTTGCTCCCACCTTTTGATTTCTTAAGGGCGCATGTGATCCTCTGATCTGGGAGATCCGGTCTGGAGAGGTGAGCTTCCCAGGCACAGTGAAGGGCAGAGAATAATACATCTGGATGGAGGTGGGGATGAGGCACAAACAGAATAATCAAAACCAGCCCCTCTTCACATTTGGCTGTTGAAATTCTCATTAGATTATCAATAGATGAGCAATTCTCCGTAGATTGTCAGAGAATGCATGCCAGTTTTATTCTTGTGATGGAGATATGTGTGTGTGTGTGTGTGTGTGTATATATATATTTTTTCTTTTTAGCAACTTCTCTTTCTCCTACTTCATCCTTCTCTTGTCCCTCTACAGAGTGGACAGCTGTCTTTAAGAGCCTTAATGCCCATATATAGAACGTGCTAGAAATGTTAGCTCCCAGCCCCAACTCTCCATCCACCAAGCCAGAAACTCTGGGGTGGAGCCCGACGATCAGCATCCACAAACCCTCCGGGGCGTCTGACGCAGGCTCGGGTCTGAGGAGCTCGGGCGGGATGCTGTGCGAATGCTCCTTGATGGTCTTCTCACACCACACCTTCTTGTTCCAGGCGTTGCTGTGGCAACCAGCAGTGCACAGGTGCAGCCTGAGCATACCTCGCGCCAGCTGCTCCACGGATATCTTCCCTGCCTCGGGCTTCTCTTCCATCACAGTGTGGGATGACTGGAAGAGCCTGCCCGGCTGTCCTTGGGCGTGTGCAAACCTGGAGTGGCTGGGGAGTTCGTGCGTAGTCCGGGGGCAGCCTTGGACCAGGGGAGGTTGGGAGCCAGGGGAACAACCCACGGTCTTGGGGTGGAGGTGTGTTTTGGCAGCTCCTTGGTGGCTTCCAGTGGCACCGAGCGCCCCCTGTCCGAAACTCTTGTCCGCTCAGTGATACACCTTTGGGTTGATTCTCCCTCTTGCCATTCTCTTCATTTTTGTTTCCTAGGATCACTTTCCAAAAGAAACACCCTGCACACACCCTTGTCTGAGGTTCTATGTGGGAATCCGAGCAAAGATAATGTTCATCGCCCCTCCTTTGTCAATATTGTCCAGTCAGTTCAGTCGCTCAGTCGTGTCCGACTCTTTGCGACTCACCTCTAAGGACCAGTTTGACCTTTAAGTCACCTTTAAGTTTGCGTGTCACCTTTAGCTCACCACGGCTTCTCTGGTGGCTCAGTGGTAAAGAATCTGCCTGCAGTGCAGGAGACTGGAGTTCCATCCCTGGGTCGGGAGAAGGGCTACCCACTCCAGTGTTCTTGCCTGGAGAACCCCATGGACAGAGGAGCCTGGTGGGGGCTACAGTCCATGTGGTTGCAAAGAGTCGTAGGGTTGCAAAGACGCGGACCTGGCTGACTGACGCTTCCACCTTTTTCACTTTTAACTCTAAGCCTCTGTCTCTCAATTAGAATCAATTACCCAGTCGCTTGTGCTGCTATGTACTTATTTTTCTTACGTTCACAGCAGCGGTCATACGTGTCTGGCAATGTGGTTCTGTAGTTCTGTCTCCCCGCTGGACTAGTGTTCCCGAGGTCAGGGACAGTGTCTTTTCATTTAAGGAACACACTCCCAACCCCTCCACCCTGTCCTGGAGGGTTCTAGATCATGCTGAGCACAGCAAATGTCTGTAGATTTGAAGAATACATCTGAGTCCTGACTGACAGTTTTTAAAATCACATCGTAATATTCTTGGCACACCTGACTTTAGAGTATTGCATTCTTTGAAGTTATGGTCTTGAAGCAATGAGGCTCTCTCTTTTACCTATTCTCAGTCAAGTTGGTGCTTGAAATAAGATGCGGTTGGTTGTGACCATTCAGTATGCCCAGGGCTGGCTTGATGGGCATGCACCCTGGAAGTGGCCCAGGGCTGTATTCAGAAGGTTAAAGTTACTAAAGCTTCAAAGGTTTCATGCTGGGCTGTTGCTGTTCTGAAATTCTTAATAGTTTTATCCGTGAAGCTGGATCTGGGAGTGAAGTCAGGCAGTGGAGCAGACACATGAGCAGGGTGGGGGTTGGTATCCGGCCTTCCCGACCACTCCAATCACGTGTAGCCTCATCACGCCCGTGAGCAAGGATCCCAGTGGATCCACAACATGTGGGAGCCCCAGGAAGAGTCAAAGTGAACCCAGGAAAGTGTGTTACATTCATGACTGAGCATGCCGGAGGAGGGGAGTGGCGAGGGGACCATGCTTCCCAGCAGAACCAGAACGGGCTTCCAGTGCAGAAAGTGGCGTTTTGAGTGTGGGTCACTCAGTCCCTGTCAAGACTCTCTGCGACCTCACGGACTGTAGCCCCGCCAGGCTCCTCTGTCCTTGTAATTCTCCAGGCAAGAATACTGGAGTGGGTAGCCATTCCCTTCTCCAGGGGATCTTTGTGACCCAGTGATCAAACCCAGGTCTCCCACATTGCAGGCAGATTCTTTACTGTCTGAGCTGCCAGGGAGGACCACGCCAGAGGATTTCTAACAGACACTGACTGCCAAGGAGGCCTGTCACAGCCTTCTTCATTTGTGTTATTTCTCTGAATTTGTCAACCACTTATTCTGAAAATGACAACGTAGAAGAAAAAGAGAAGACAGGGTAACCCACAATTCCTTTTCCTTGGGTTCTTCCTTTCCTATCAGTAAGCGAAAGCTAGAAAACCTGGATCAAATGTGCACATGTCAAGAGGTGAAATAAACACAATTTGATTAGTTTTATTTAGTGTTTCCACTGTTTAGGTAAGAATAAAATATGTATGCATCTGTGAACTATAAAATACCAATTGTATAATTTCATTGATTCTAAGTTGAATGCCCTTGTCTTGGCATTGAAATAGTCTTGGCATTTAAAATGGTCTTTACCCTATGTTCTCCTTTTCTTCTATGCTGTCATTTTCAACATAAATTGTCTTTGCACAATATTAAGGTGAATGGGGAGATTTAAATACATTCACCAGTAAAAAGAACTCAAGAATAAAAAATAAAGGAATGCATTAAGAAAATATGCAACGGGCCAAGGGTGAGGTGTGTATGTGTGCAAGCATGTAGAATAAAACGCTGGAATAAACAAGAAAAAAAATGTCTGTAAAGTGAGCTGCTTCTCTTCCTGGTTAGAAGGCGCCAAGCTTCGGGAATACAAAGATAGAAGTCAGTGTCCCCGCCTGAGGACTTCACCCAGGAGCGGGGGTTCAGACGACAGCCCGAGAATCAGAGAAGCGGATGGGGGCAGCCGAGGCTCCAGCTGCGTGGGAGTCTGGAGCCAAGAGGGCAGCCGTGAGCCCTGAGGGGGTCTCCTTCCACCCAGGCCACCAGCCGCCCTCTAGACAGCGGGTCTCCAACACTGCAGGAATGAGTCTGACTCAGGGTTGCTTTCCTAACCGAGAGTCCAGTACATGGGCGGTGGAGGCTTCGATCGCCCAGTTCACCTCCAGACTACCATGGCGAGGGTGTGATGGAGGTTGCCAAGAAAGAGAGACTCAGGCGAAACGGTGTTTGCAAGAGAGCCCCCTCTTAGGATGGCAGAACGTACGCTGGTGGAAAAGAAGCACAGGGCAGGCCATGCCTGCCTCATGTGTGTTCTTCCTCCCAACAACAGTGCTTCCATTTGCATTCTAAATTTCACAGCTAAAAACGAGAAGTGCTGGTGCCTTTCCTATGTCGACATATCAGTAATATTTCTCCTCCCCTTACATTTCAGAAAGTCATCCTTTTTTTCTCTGCAGGCATCATGTTGCTTTGCTGTAAGAGATTTAACAGCCCTGGAAAGAAAGACTCGTTCAAGAAGCCCCTTCTCAGGGGCTCCGAGACCCCTGGAGGATGATGCATGTCAGTAACTCGCATCCAGAGAGACCCCTGTCAATGAGCTGCTTCACCTGCCCTGGGTTACGGCTCGACGCCACCCCTGTTTGCGTGTTACTTACTTTTGGCTGTGGTGGTGTTTCATTGCTGTGCTCGCATTCTCTCGAGCTGTGGCGAGCAGGGCTGCCCTAATTGGGATGTGCGGGCCTCATTGCGGTGGCTTCTCCTGTCGTGGAGTGCGGGCTCTCGGCTCGAGGGCTTCGGCAGTTTGGCGCACGGGCTTAGCTGCCCTATGGCATGTGGGATTGTCCCGCATCCCCTGCACTGGCAGGCAGGTGCTTAACCATTGGGCCACCAGGGAAGCCCCGTTCGTGTATTCATTAGGCTGAGAAATTCCCCAGAGCGGCTTCCTACCTGTCCCACCTCTGTGTCCCCCCCAACCCCCACCCCAGGACCCAGCACAGCACCTGGTACTGAGGAGGAGCACAGTGAAGTGGACTGGTTGAACGAATGAGCGAATGCCAGCTCATTGCCCCCAAAGTGAAAGTGGAAGTCGCTCAGTCGTGTCCGACTCTTTAGGCCAGAATACTGGAGTGGGTAGCCTTTCCCTTCTCCAGGGGATCTTCCCAACCCAGGGATCGAATGGGGTCTCCAGATCTTTGAATTACGATCTTTATTGCCTTATCTCTTCACTTCATTTATCACTCTTTCCTGACACCTTTCAGTAGAGTTTAATATACACACGTGAACATGCACCCCCTGCCACACACACACACACGCACACACACACAGGCACACACACACTGGCTTCGCACAGCAGAGGCCGAGGAAAAGGTTTAGCAGGGACGCTCGCACTTGTGGCGCCGGTCCACGGGCCCGCAGCAGATGATGGATGGCCTGGCTGCACGTCCCAGCAGGATGGATCTGTCGGTCGGGTCTGATTTCAGAGCACACCTGGAGGCCTGGTGACAGCCTGTGCTCCCGAGCGACTTTGGGAGAGAACTTATTTATTATAAAGCTAAAATTAAACGACGTGTTTTTACATGTTGTTCAGCAGCAGCAGCTGAGGCAAAACCTTTGTCAACGAGAGCTTTTCACACCTCGAATTTCAACCCAGCGAGCAGATTTCTGTGTCAGGCCGGTGTCGGTTTTCAGCACTGAGATTGGCTGAGCTGGGCCTCCCTGGCGGCTCAGTGGTGAGGAATCCGCCTGCCAGGGCAGGAGACACGGGTTCGATCCCTGATCCGGGAAGATCCCACGTGCTGCAAAGCGCTTAAGCCGCATTGCACCACGACTGTTGAGGCGGTGCTCTGGAGCCCGGGAGCCGCACCTACCGAGCCCACGAGCTGTAGAGTCTGTTGCACAACACAAGAAACCGCTGCAAGAAGAAGCCCCCCCTCGCCGCAACTAGATAAAAGCCCACTGCAGCCACAAAGACCCAGCATGCCCCAAGTAAATAAATTATTNGGGCTCTGACAGCGGTCCTCCTGCTGGACGGCCCCTCCCTCGTCTCACCTCATCCAGACCACCTAGGGTTCGGGTTCTGACAGTGTTCCCTTTCCAAACGCAGTGTGTGGGGATGCCAGCTGTGACTTCTGTGCAGGATTCACGTTTCAGCTCTTCCAACATCTCTGTAACCAGTTTGCCCCAAGAAACTCCCAGGACACTGTTTTCCTAACTGGTAAATAGTCAGAGAGCTATGACAGACCTAGACAGCATATTAAAAAGCGGAGACACTGCTTTGCCAACAAAAGTCCATATAGTCAAAGCTATGGTCTTTCCAGTCATCATGTATGGATGTGAGAGTTGGACCATGAGGAAGGCTGAGGGCTGAAGAACTGATGCTTTTGAACTGCTGTATTGGAACAGACTCTTGAGAGTCCCTTGGACTGCAAGACGATCCAGCAAGTCTATCCTAAAGGAAGTCAGTCCTGAATGTTCATTGGAAGGACTGATGCTGAAGCTGAAACTCCAGTACTTTGGACACGTGCTGTGAAGAGCTGACTCACTGGGAAAGACCCTGATGCTGGGAAAGTCTGAGGGCAAAAGGAAAAGAGGGCAGCAGAGGATGAGGTGTTTGGATGGCATTACTGACTCAGTGGGCATGAGCTTGAGCAAACTGGGAGATGGTGAAGGACAGGGAAGCCTGGCATGCTGTAGTCCATGGGATTGCAAAGAGTTGGACACAACTGAGCGACTGAACAACAGTAAGTGGACAGAGCCTCTGAGGCGCCTGGAACCCGGGGCCACCACGGGGCCACCCCAGGGATGCCGGTGGGTGAGAGAGACCCGCAGGGCTCCTGGGGTCTGAGCCTCACATGGGGCCTTGCTTTGCTGGTAAGAAGAAACCCAGAAATGCCACTGAAATAGCCAGTTGGTG
>SJYV01015609.1:326734-338287 GCA_006410875.1 Neotragus pygmaeus | reverse complement strand
TAAAGGAGATCAGTCCTGGGTGTTCATTGGAAGGACTGACGTTGAAGCTGAAACTCCAATACTTTGGCCACCTGATGCGATTATCTGACTGATTTGAAAAGACCCTGATGCTGGGAAAGATTGAGGGCAGAAGGGGATGACAGAGGAAAAAATGGTGGGATAGCATCATCGACTCAATGGACATGGGTCTGCATGGACTCCAGGAGTTGGTGATGGACAGGGAGGCCTGGCATGCTGCAGTTCATGGGGTCGCAAAGAGTTGGACACGACTGAGCGACTGAACTGAACTGAACACTAAGTCATGTCTGACTCTTTGCAACTTCATGGACTGTAGCCCTACAGGCTCCTCCGTCCATGGGATTTCCCAGGCAAGAATACTGGAGTGGGTTGCTATTTTCTTCTCCAGGGGCTTTTTCTGACCCAGGGATAGAACCCGAGTCTTCAGCACTGGCAGATGGATTCTTTACCTCTGAGCCATCATAGAAGCCTTAACTTGAATAGTTGTCAAATAATGATGATTTTAATAATAACAGCCAACAGCTACTAAAGTACTTATTAAGTAGCAGGCCTAGTTCTAATTCCCTGGACCCTCACCAGAACCTTATGAGGTGAGTATGATTCTCGGTCTCATTTTACAGATAAGAAAACTGAGGCATGGAGAGGGTGGACAACTTTCCTTTTGGTCATGCTGCATGGCTTATGGAATGTTAGTTCCTTGAGTGGGGATCAAACCAGCACCCCCTGCAGGGGAAACGGGAAGTCCTAACCACTGGACCACCAGGGAAGTCTGAGGTTGACCAACTTGCCCAAGTTCATAATTTGCCTTATCAGATACATACCCAGCCTCTCCTGTGAAGCCACCTGTGCAGGTAATCTCCTCCCCATGTCTGTGATGGAATGGCATCCATAGCTCTTGCATGAGACAGGCATATCTCAAGAGGGCACTGAGAGGGCTTCCAGGGCAGGCAGTGTTTTGAGAAGATACAGGAGAGGAAGGGGGAAGAAGCCTTGCTAATATGAGTAGGTTAGGCATTCGGAGCGGCAACCCCAAAAGGCTGCTTACATTCATGTCTGTCAATTATTCAAACGCAAGATCCTCCATATTGTTCAGAAGGCCATTTCCCACACGTAGAGTGCTCCTGGGTGTTGGGGCTGTCCGGGCTGACGGTGAGCATCCAGCATGCCTCTAGTCTGCTGACGATGGTGGGAGGGTTTCAGAGAGGTCAGATGGTGGCAGCAGGAAAGGAGAAGGCAGACTGGGGGACATCACTCAAGACAGAAATATGCCCATGGGGCTCTGGACCTGAAAGAGCCTTTAGACATGGTCCATCCACTGACTCACTTTGTAAGTGAAGGGCCGGGGGGCTCAAGGGTGAAACCGCAGCAAAACCAAGGTCCGCTTTCTCCACCTGCAGAAAAAAACAGACCAGGAGCTTCCCTGGTGGTCCAGTATTTAAGACTCAGCCTTCCAATGCAGGGGATCTTGGTTTGATCTCTGGTCAGGGAACGACGATCCCACATGACTTGTGGCCTAAAAACCAAAACATTAAAAAAAAAAAAAAAGCAGTATTGTAACAAATTCAATAAAGACTTTAAAAATAGTCCACCTCAAAAAATCTTAAAGAGAACAAAACAAGTTAGAACTATTTGTCAAATACTCACTGAAGCCCAAATGCTGTGCTAATTGATGTCCTGGCAAAAATATAACAGGAAGGAGACTGAAGACACAATTCCTCCCCTCTCGAGGCTTACAATTTCCCTGGGGATACACACGATCCATAAAATTGACCACTGGTCGAAAGAGACCACTTGACTCTTTCCTCAACTCTTCCTTCGTGAATCCAGTCCCAGTAAGAACAGAGGAGACATGAGTTCAAGAGAGGATCAGGTGGAACCTGGGAAGGGCTTCTGTTAACAGAAGTGCACCTGGCTGCCTACTGAGGTAGACAAGAGGGCTGCGAATTTGTAGAGAGAAAGTAAAAAAAACATGCAACGTGGAAATAAATACCTCTTGTGCCGAAGGACAAAGCAGCCATCAGTGAGAGCCACCCACACAGGCAGCAAACAGGCTTGTCTGGCAGGCATGGAGAGTGTGTGTCCACAAGTCGTGGGAAATGATGTCATGAAGTGAAACCGGCATTAAAAGCATTTGTTACACCATGAGGCAGCTGGCCCTCAGGAATCTGCCCTGGTTTCATGGCGCTGAGGAACAAATCAGTTGTAGGCAACACCACGAGATGGGTCCATGCAACGTTTCCTAGCACATCACTACCGTAGCAACCCGGAAGTGACCTAATGGTGTCAGGAATGGTGATGGCGCTTCTCACTGTCATCCAGGCGTGATGCTGGGCTCACATGATACATTGAGTAAGACAGACACAGCCCTGATGGGGTGTGTGCTTTCACAGGTGTGTTGAGTCAAAGGCATTCAGCAGAAAGTCAGCACTTTTTATGTCATTCACAAGTAAGGAGGACTAGCAATTCTCAGCTGCAGTAAATAATCAATGTATCTCATGGATGTTTAAATGTGTGAATAACATCCTGGGTTCATCCCGCCCTGTCACCGACTCCAGTGGAGAGACAGGCCTCCATGCATCACTCTTCCTGCTCTGCTGGCAGGGAGTGGGGTAGTGTGTGGTGGCCGTCTTGTGTGGTACCCCCATTTCTAGATGTGCTACCTCCCTGTAGAGGTTGTGGAAGGAAAACTTCGCCTGCCATACAGCACTGGTATACAGGAGGTGTATCAGGTGGCTGCTGTAACAAACTGTTACATGTTCAGTGACTTAAAACAATACAAATGTATTATTTTGCAGTTCTGGAAGCCACAAGTACAAAACAACTCTGACCAGACTAAATCAAGAGGCTTCTTTAAAAAAAAAAAAAAAAAACCCATGTATTTATTTGGCTGATTCGGGCCTTAGCTGTGGCACTTGGGATCTTCATTGTGTCCTGTGGGCCCTTACATTGTGGTACACAGACGCTCTCATTGTGGTGCGCATGGGCCCAGTTGCTCATCACACGTGGGACCCTAGTTCCCTGATCAAGGATCGAGCCCAAGGCCCTTGCATTGCAAGGTGGATTCGTAGCCACTGAACCACCAGGGAAATCCCCAAGGTGTTTCTTTTAGAAGCTCTAGGGGACAGTCCATTTCCTTGCTGGTTCCAGTTTCTAGAGACATCCTCCATTTCTCCAAATTTCTTTGCCTCTGACCTCTTCTTCTGCCATCACATCCTCTGAGTCTGACTCTTCTGCTCGTCTCTAATGTAGACCCTTATGATTACAATGGGTCCACCTGAACAATCCAGGATAATCTTCCTGTATTAACATCCTTAATTTAAAATCAGCTACAAAGTCCCTTTTGCCACGTGTGGCAATGTACCAACTGTGGGCGTGAGGGCATGGATATCTTCAGGGACCATCATTCTGTTGATGGCACTAGGAACAGATGAACTGCACGTCGCACAGACATCAGCACTTCCTTCTAGAGCCCTTGCTCACCATGTGACCTTGCCTAGATTGTCTTCCTACTGAACACCTCTGCCCTGAACCTTCTATACATTCAATGACATTTGACTTCACCAAGAGGCCTCTCTGTATGGGAGCAGCTTTAGCAGCCTGGACTCAGAGAGAAGCCCAGTGTTTGATGCAAGTAAACATCTCAAGCCATCTCTTTTTCTCAAGTTAATTATAAGCATCTTGATGTTTGCTATGGCCATTAGGTTTACCAGTTTTCTATTAATTTCTATTATTTTTCCTCATAGCTACACAATGAGGAGGCCTATCTGTCTCTTCTGGGTTTATAGATGAATAAAAGCAAGGCCTGGAAAGGACCGGCTGGGCCTGGAAGTAGAGCTCAGTGATACAGAAGTCAGAATTACTTGGGTTTGGAATTTTGGCTTCAGCATTTCATGCCTTTGCCTCTAACTGAAAAGAGTGGAACCTCTCAGGTCTATCTTGCTTAAGTTACAGCTTAGAGTTACGAGACCAAAATTCTTTTATTCATCTTCTGTTGGCACAAGCCCTTTTTATGGGTTTTGAACAAAGCTGTGTGACCCTGTGTAAGTGATTTAATCTCTCTGGTACTCATTCCCTTATCTCTAAAGTGGAGATGCCAATTCCTACCTCTGAGTTTTGTGCTAAATAATTACATTGAGTTACTGTTAAGTTCTCGCATAGCCCTTGATCACNGCCACCTGCCCAGCTCATGGGAAGTCCTGCTCCAGCAACTTAGTGTCCAAAGGCATATATGATGAGAGAAATGTTTCTTTTAACTTTAACTATAGTGAAATACACACAACATAAAGCTTACCGTCTTAACCATTTTTAAGTGGACAGTTCCCTGGCATGAAGTACCTTAATGCTGTGGTCAGCCAACACCACCATCCATCTCCAGAACTTTCTCACCCTCCCAAACTGAACCTCCATCTCCCTTAAATACTCCCCACCCTACCCCTCCAGCCCCCAGCAGCCCCCATTCTGCTCTCTGTTCCTCTGTCTGTATGGATTTGACACTCCAGGGACCTCGCATAAGTGGGACCATCAGCATCTGTCCTGCTGGCTGGCTTATCTCACTGGGCACAGTGTCTTCACGGTTCATTCTCGTGTCGGCATCTCCTTGCTGGTAGAGGCTGAGTAACATTCCATCACCCATCCCTGCCTCCTTTAGTTCATCCATCCATCCACTGACGGACACTCGGGTTGTCCATCCATCCATCCACTGATGGACACTCGGGTAGTTCATCCATCCCTCTGACGGACACTTGGTTGTCCGTCCATGCACTGATGGACGCTCGGCTGTCTTCTGCCCTTGAACATGCTGCTGTGAGCATGGGGCCACGAGAATCTGCTTGAGACTCTCCTTTTGGTTCCTTCGGGCAGGTGCCCAGGAGTGGGATGGCTGAATGCTTTGTTCTAAGTTTAATTTTTTGAGGAACTTCCATATGGCTTCCCATAACCACGTCATTTTACATTCCCACCAGCAGTGCAGGAGAGTTCCCTTTCCTCCACATCCTTGCTGACAGTGGTTATTTCTATTTATTAGTTTGACTTATTTCTCTGGGCCGGGTTTTCGTTGTGGCGGGAACTCTAGCTTCAGCACGCAAACTCAAGTTTCAGCATGTGGGAACTAGTTCCCTGGCCAGGGATCGAACCCAGGCCGCCTGCCCTGGGAGCTCCGAGTCTTAGCCACTGGACCACCAGGAGTCCCCTGTTTCTGATTCTTTCTTTTCTTTATTAGAGTCATTCATTAGAGTCATCCTAATGAAAGTGCTTTTAATGCCTTATTTCAATGTCTTAAAATGTATTCTGTACGTGGAATAAAAATGCTGGCGTATGTGAGAGTGCTGGCGTATGTGAGAATGCACAACAGGCGTCTTCCTCTGCCTGGCTCCTGGCTTTCCTGCTTCCAGAGGCAACTGCGGTCTCCATCCTCAAGGATGCTTCTCCGGGTGGTCTCTGCTTAGATGGGCTTATGTGTGCAGACATCGTTTGAAAACAAAGAGGAGCAGAAAACACACATTATTTTACACGTTGCTTTTTTATGTTAGACATGACATTTTTCACTTAACACCCCATCACTCTATCTATATAGGTGGTAAGATACTTACATCTGTACGAGACACTGACTCTGAGGTCAGAGTCCTCATCCTTCCAGCCTCACACAGAAGTCTTCTAGCGCTGAGGAAGGATCAGACATGCCCGGCGGGTACTGGAGGAGCCCTCTCTCCTCAGGGGCAGGACTGTCTTTTTGGAGAAATGGGAATAAAGTATACTAACTGAGATCAAGGTTCTAAACAGCCAGGCATTGGTCACAGTCAAGTTTTACCGTGGAATGAGTTTAGGAAGCTTTCAATTTTCAGAGCTTTTTGGGTCTCAGAATTGCAGATAATGGAGATGGGCTCCAGGGCTTTACTTAGGGATAACAGATTCTGGACTGGACCTATGCTCATCTCATTTCTGATACAGTAACCTCAAGAGATATAAATTTTACAGGTAGGGAAAGTGAGGCTCGGATTCTGCCTGTCATTTGCCCTGGTGAGAGCCTGAGCTAGGATGAGGCCCAGGCTCGCCTGATTCCCAAGTTGGGGCTCTGCCCGTGAGGCCTCGGGAGACCATGTGCTGTTTGTCGAGGGTAATGATCAGCAGCCCTTCACTTTCAAAAGAGCTGGGTTTCAGAATTTGTCTTATAGGGTCACACCGGCCACGCCATGCTATGCCTTGGTGACGAGGCCTTCTTAGCAGTTGAGACCCGGCCCTCGGGTCCCGTAGATGTCATCAGAGGATCAGACAGTCCTCACATTCAGCCAGCCCCTCATAGCTCATTGAGGACGAGTACCTGGGACAGGGCTGGGGTGCGGATGGTCAAGCGAGTGCTGCCTCTCCCATGAAGACATTCCTGATTTCCGCCACCCTGGAGGGTCTCATGGTCCAAGCTGCCCTGCTCACCTCTTAATTTTGTGGGAAAATTTGTTCTAATTTTTTTTAAATTGTGTTAAAGTACACATAACATGCAGTGTTTTGCTTTAACCTTTTTCTAAGTGAATAGGTCAGTGCCCTTCAGTTCACTCATATTGCTGTGCAACCTCTCTCCATCTCTCCAAGTTTTTCATCATCCCAAACTGAACCTCTGTTCCCTTTAAACGCAAACTCCCCGTTTCCCTCGCAGCCCTGGATGCTCACCATCCTACCTGCTGCCTTGATGGATGTGACGCTCCGCGGCTCTCTTATCCAGAGAACCCCGCAGCACCCGTCCTCGTGGGACCAGCCGGTCTCACTCCCTGTGATGTCCTCAACATTCCTCCGGGGAGTGGCCCATGTCAGGATGTCCTTCCTGCCTCAGCTGGTCCCTCTGGTTGAGTTTTGTGTGGATGCTTGGAAGCAGAGGGCATTCCTGTGGTCTTTTGGGTCTCACACGGGCTGACTGTGTACCCGACTGCTCGGTGGGAAGTCACAGGCAGGTTAGACACTGTTTGGGCCGGTAGCTGCCCTGGGAGTGAAGCAAGGGGCTGGCGCGCGGACAAGCCTGGGCGTCCGTGGCCTGGCCCCTCGCGGCGTTGGTGTTCTCAGCTGGGGTCATCAACTTTTCTGGCATCAGGGACCAGTTTTGTGGAAGACAATTTTTCCAACTGAGGAAGGAGGGGTGATTTTGGAATAGGAGTTAATCATATGACTCCCTATTGCTTGCTCTATTTTTACTACATCAGCTCCATCTCAGTGTGTGAAAATCGCTCAGTCGTGTCTGACTCTTTGTGACTCCATAGACTATACAGTGCATGGAATTCTCTAGGCTAGGATACTGGAGTGGGTAGCCTTTCCCTTCTCCAGGAGATCTTCCCAACCCAGGGCTCGAACTCAGGTCTCCCACATTGCAGGTGGATTCTTTACCAGCTGAGTCACCAGGGAAGTCCAAGAACACTGGAGTGGGTAGCCTATCCCTTCTCCAGCGGATCTTCCTGACCCAGGAGTCGAACTGGGGTCTCCTGCCTTGCAGGCAGATTCTTTACCAGCTGAGCCACAGGGAAGCCCATCTCAGATCATCAGGTATCAAATCCCAGAGGCTGGGGACCCAAGCCACACAAGCGCTTTAGGTTTTGGTGTTGATGAACAATTGACTCATCATTGTGATGAATAATTAGTAACTCAGTTAAAAAGCAGATGTTATGCACTGCGTCTCATTGGTTCAGCAGCTGCGTCACCCTTCAATCAGCGCTGTCTGTGAGTGTGTATGTGTGCACATGTGTGTGGGTGTGAGGAGGGTGGGAACCGCTTTGAGTGACAGGCTAGCCTGGGGATTGCCCTCTTCCTCGATTTCCTGCTCAGAAAAATGACAGTCTGACTAAACTCCAGGTTTACGACCCGAACTGGGCATCTAAATGGAAAGAAGAAAAAAACCCTGAGCTTCTCTCTCCCTCTTTGCAGGTGAAGACATGTTCTCATCGAAGAGCAATGCAAAGAAGGGGGAAGCCTCCCTTGGGTCTGGGAAGGCCCTGCTGCCTTAGGGCCGGCGTCGTCCCTGTACCCCGAGGGACGCCGACCAGGCCTCTGGGGCGCCGGCCCTACCCTCCCAGCTCAGCCTGCGTCAAGGGTAGGGTGTTCGTCACCCCGCTTTAGTGCTGTGGAAGTCAGGGCACAGAGAGGCCACCGCGGTGCATGTGGTCACACAGCAGATTCAAGCAGAGACGGGCTGGCCTTGTGGGCGGCGTCCGCTCAGGACGGAGTCTGGGGCTGAGGTGGGGCTCGAGGCCTGGGGGCATCACAGAGGGTTTGACTTGTCCTGCGTCTGACGTCAGCGGCTCTGAAGCTCCTGCTCCAGGGGGCCCAGGTCCGACTCACCTCTGCGTCTTTAGATGACTGTGGGGTTCTGCCCCCGCCCGCCCAGCCTGCTTTCCTCCCCGACCCCGCTGGGCTCGCCCAGCCGGGGGGCACCCTCCTCCACCTGCAGGAGCCCTGTCTGTTGGCCTCGGGAGGAGGCACTGGCGTCCGGTCTGCGGTCGGCCCGGGGTCCTAGCTGCACCTGGTGGTTCCGAAACCACCCCCACCGACCCCGGACCCCACGGGGCGGCTCTGGTCCTGACAGCCCCCTATGAAGCTGCAGCTGCCCAGAGGCCTTCAGCTTCGGTCGACAGCCAAGGACACGGCCGTGGTCCATGTGCGGGTTGGAGAATTTCCAGACGTGAGACAGGATGAGAGGGAAATAAGGTATGTGAGAGCAGGAGGGACAGAGCCGCGGCCAGCTCGAGTGAGTGCCCTGCTCAAGGGCGTGCCCACGCGGAACAGGGGTCCTCGGGCCACTTCTGTACCCAGGGTGCACGGAGCAGGATGGGTCTTGCGGGTCGTTTGCTGATTGAGTGAGGCACGTATCCTGGGTCGGGGAAGAGTAAGGCAAATACCGTTTCCCTGTGGGGTAGGAGGGCAGACAGCTCAGGAGGACCTGAAATCCGTTAACAGTTACTACCAGGGGGAGGGAAGGATGGGAAGGGTCTGGCTTTTTCCGTTTCTGCATTCCCAGACCCTCCTTGGATTTCTTCTGTTCTTTCACCCTTGGGACACCACAGA
Source organism: Neotragus pygmaeus (assembly GCA_006410875.1). NCBI lineage: Eukaryota > Metazoa > Chordata > Mammalia > Artiodactyla > Bovidae > Neotragus > Neotragus pygmaeus. Next base: position 329,233 of record SJYV01015609.1, on the reverse strand, counting down.
CACTGCCTGTTCCAGAAGCTTCCCCTGTGTGGCTGGGAAATGCCTCGAGGGGCCTGGGGAGGGGAAGGTGCGGCCGTCACCCAGGGTCTCCATCCGGGCACAGTTCTCTGCTTGCTCTCAGAGCTCCGGGAGCCCCTGACGAACACGGGGCAACAGGAAGGGGCTGACTGAGCCCACGGAGCAGAGGCCCCGGGCCAGGGCACTGCCAATGCGAGACCACGACCCAGAATGTGCCCGGGCTCCCGGTGCTCGGGCTAACCTAGATCCCGGTGGGCACGCTCTTGGCCTCCGTCAGTCACCCCAAGCCCCCAGAGGTGGCGGTGTGCGCCAGAACGTGTGTGTGTGCGCTCGCGTGCTCGGGGCAGTGCTGCGTAGCCAGCCTTTCCGGAGGTGTCTGGAAGCAGCCTCCCTGGGAGCTCCCAGGCCGCATGGCCAGTGCAGGAGGCTGCCGGCGGGCAGGCCCAGAGCTCACGCGCTCGCAGGCAGCCTGAGCCGCTCGGGGGGTGGCAGGAGGGAGAGGAGGGAAGGCCAGGTGGCAGGGGCTGGTGGGAGGGTGGGCTGCCCTCGGGGGCACAGGGTCGGTGCATGGAACGGGTTTGCAGTCGGTCCCAAGCCATGTCCCCGAGGCTGGGGCTCGGGCAGGGCCTCTCTGCGAGAAGCCGGGTTCCTGCTGACCTCTGGGTAGCGCCGAGCGGGTCCGAGACAAGCAGAGTGAGGTTTCACTCCTGGATTGAAAAGCCTCGGTGCTCATCGGCATCTGAGCTGCACGCAGACTTTGTGTGTATATGTGTGTGTGTGTGTGTGTGTGCGCGCGCGCATGTGTGCATGTGTGCGTGTGTGTGGGGGGTGGGGGCAGTGGGAGGTCAGCGGAGGCCGGGCTGCTTCCTGCAACCCCCCGGGGGCCACCTTGGGTCGGACAGGTCCCCTGGCCGCAGGCGCCCCACCGCAGGCCCGGCTCTGGCCAGGCTCGGGGCTGAGGCCCAGTGCGGAGCGGTGACCCGAAACCCGTGGGTCCACAGGGCCCCTCACACAATGCTGCCCGCGCATGTTTTCATCACAGACTTAGCAGCTGTCACGTCAGCGTGTGACCTTTGAAACTGTTGAACAGGAGCCTCATGGGGGCCATGGGCTGGGAGGAACCCCGGCGGGAGGGGTCGGAGAGGAGCCCGTTTGGATCCGTCCCTCGGCATCTTGTCTCTCTGTCTCCTGTCCTGATTGTTTTTCCTGCTACCGTCTTGTGTGCAGCTGTTGAGACGCTGGCGTTCATCCATGTCTGAAGACCCAACATCCTTGCCCCGTTCCTCCTCCTCACACTCACTCACCCCAGGGAGCGGCCCCGCCACACACAGGCACCCTGGCATTCTCTGGTTCACAGTGGGTCTCCCTGAGCTTCGTCCCCCTGCAGAGGATTCAGCTGGAAGGGAAAGCACAGGCCTTGTCGGGGGGAATCTGGCAGAGGAGGCTGAGGGGTGCTGGGGGGCCCCAAAGGGGGCCATTCCTGCTGAGGACAGGTCAGGGTGCCTGGCAGTCTAAGCCAGGCGGGAGGAACCCCCAGGTTCAGCCCCCAGGCCCTCCTGGGGGACCCTGTCTCCCTCGTTTCAGTTTTGGCTGCTCCGGCCTGCACCATCGGACAGTTTCTGTCTTGTTCCTTGGGATATCTCACACTGGGGTTAGGCGGATGCGGAGATTCTCCAGTGGCATCCTCGACTAAGGGTTGTGGGTGCCAATGGTTTCAGCTTTTCACGGCCCAGCGCCCAGCAGGAGCCCTGCCCGCCCCCCGCCAGGGCCAACCCACCACCCGCTCTGCTGGCTCTTGTCCCTCCACATCCATCAGGATGTCCACCGCTTCCCAGATCTGGAGAATGGACTACAGCCCCCGGGCCAGATCTGGATCGCCGATCTTCCAAGTGAAGATTTTGGGGGAAAAGCAGCCACATGCCATCACGTGCTTGCTTGCTTTCTTGCTAGAGCGGCCCCACGTTTCCCACCTGCCCCTTCCCAGGGCTCGCTGCCCCCACCCTCCTCCATCAGCACTCCCTTCCAGTGGGATGAGTGAACCGTATTCCCAAAGCTGCCCCTCTCCTGCTTGCCTCCCCTCCCGTCCATTGTCCACACTCCCCTTTCTACCCGTGGTTTAGCCAGACGCCCGAGGGGTCCTGCACACCGGCCCGCCTAAACTAGAGACTGGATGAGGCCGCTTCGCCGCGGCTCCTTTGAGGCCCCGCAGCACCCCTCAGCCTCGGTGGATCGCTGAGCGGGGTTCTCAGCGCCGTCTCCAGGTTTGTGGCCCCTCCATGGGGCTCCAGCGCTCCTCCTCCAATGGTGCCGCATCCCAGGATGCCCATCTGCCAAGTGCGCCCGTTCCCAACGCCGGCCCCGTCCACTGAGTCATCTTGTGCTGTTTCCTCTTCCTGGAACCCCCTTCCTCTCTGCTCCCTCCCTGGCCCTCGCTGACTCACCCTACTGTTCTCAGAAAAGCCTCTTGACCTCCCAGCACTG
>SJYV01015609.1:308510-323082 GCA_006410875.1 Neotragus pygmaeus | reverse complement strand
GGACTGATCTCCTTTAGGATGGACTGGTTGGATCTCCTTGCAGTCTAAGGGACTCCCAAGAGTCTTCTCCAACAACACAGTTCAAAAGCATCGATTCTTCGGCGCTCAGCTTTCTTTATAGTCCAACTCTCACATCCACACATGACCACTGGAAAAACCATAGCTTTGAGTAGATGGACCTTTGTTGGCAAAGTAATGACTCTGCTTTTTAATATGCTGTCTAGGTTGGTCATTGCTTTTCTTCCAAGGAGAAAGTGTTTTTTAAATTTCATGGTTGCAGTCACCATCTGCAGTGATTTTGGAGCCCAGAAAAATAGTCTCTCACTATTTCCATTGTTTCCACATCTATTTGCCATGAAGTGATGGGACTGGATGCCATGATCTTTGTTTTTTGAATGTGCAATGTTTAAGCCAGCTTCTTCACGCTCCTCTTTCACTTTCATCAAGAGGCTCTTCAGTTCCTCTTTGCTTTCTGCCATAACGGTGGTGTCATCTGCATATCTGAGGTTATTGATACTTCTCCCAGCAATCTTGATTCCAGCTTGTGCTTCATCCAGCCTGGTGATATGCATTATGTACACTGCATATAGGGAGTAGGAAATGGCAACCCACTCTAGTATGCTTGCCTGAAGAATCCCAGGGACAGAGGAGCCTGGTGGGCTGCCGTCTATAGGGTTGCACAGAGTTGGACACAACTGAAGTGACTTAGCAGCAGCACATTGCATACAAGTTAAATAAGCATGGTCACAATATACAGCCTTGACGCACTCCTTTCCCTGTTTGGAACCAGTCCGTTGTTCCACGTCCGGTTCTAACTATTGCATCTTCACCTCCATACAGATTTCTTAGCAGGCAGGTCAGATGGTCTGGTATTCCCATCTCTTGAGGAATTTTCCACAGTTTGTTGTGACCCACACAGTCAAACGCTTTGGCATAGTTAATGAAGCAGATGTTTTTCTGGAACTCTCTTGGCTTTTCTATGATCCGACAGATGTTGTCAATTTGGTCTCTGGTTCCTCTGCCTTTTCTAAATCCAGCTTGAACATCTGGAAGTTCTCGGTTCATGTACCGTTGTAGCCTCCCTTGGAGAATTCTGAGAATTACTGCACTACCATGTGAGATGAGTGCAATTGTGTGGTAGTTTGAACATTCTTTGTCATAGACTTTCTTTGGGACTGGAATGAAAACTGACCTTTTCCAGTCCTGTGGCCACTGCTGAGTTTTCCAAATTTGCTGGCATGTTGAGTGCAGCACTTTCACATCATCTTTTAGGACTTAAAATAGCTCAACTGGAATTCTATCACCTCCACTAGCTTTGTTTGTAGTGATGCTTCCTAAGGCCCACCTGACTTTGGACTCCAGGCTGTCTGACTCTACGTGAGTGATCACACCATCGTGATTATCTGAGTTGTGAAGATCTTTTTTGTACAGTTCTTCTGTGTGTTCTTGCCACCTCTTTGTAATATGTTTTTCTTTTGTTAGGTCCATACCATTTCTGTCCTTTATTGAGCCCACCTTTGTGTGAAATGTTCCCTTGGTATCTCTAATTTTCTTGAAGAGATCTCTAGTCCTTCCCATTCTATTGTTTTTCTCTATTTCTTTCATTGATCACTGAGGAAGGCTTTCTTATCTCTCCTTGCTATTCTTTGGAACTCTGCATTCAGATGGGTACATCTTTCCTTTTCTCCTTTGCCTTTCACTTCTCTTCTTTTCTCAGCTATTTGTAAGGCTTCCTCAGACAACCATTTTGCATTTTTTCTTTTTCTTCTGTTTCTAAGGTACCCCAGCGTTCTTCCTTTACAGGATATCTCATGGTATATTGAAATTGCACGTTTATTCACTCTAGTTCACAGTTCCTCACCTAAGAGCTCTAAATCCCAAAGGAAAAATCCATAGCTCCCTGCTGCTCTCAGGCTTAATTTGGGGGAAACAGAAATGAAATGGGATTAAAACTTGGGATAGCGAATGTTGGAGAAGAGGATAAGGAGAAAAAAATAAATTGGGACGCAGGAGCGAAATATGCTGGGAGAGCTGATCCTGGGGCAGGGTGGCCAGAGGGGGCTCCTGGAAGGCGATTCTGAGCAAAGGTTTGATGGAAGGGAGGCAGGAATCACGTCGCTCTCTGGGGAAGAGCGTTCTAGACATAGGAGAGAGAAATAGGAAGATCAGAAGACACGCGCTCACGCATCTGGCTGTTTGGAAAGAAGGCCCGTGTGGCTGGAGGGAGAGAGGGGACAGGGGAGGTGGGGTGGGCAGGGTGCTGGGGGCCGTGGGAAGGGCCGGGCAGCCACCGAGTGCTGAGCAGAGGACCACGCGCCGGGGCCGGAGTTCAGAGTCAGCCAGCTGCTCCCCACGGGCAAGGATCTTGTGACCTTTACACTCAGGACATAACCTTCTGCCCTGTAGAAGACCTCGGTGTAGGTTTCAAAAACGAACAAGGAATGAATGCATGCTGAACGAATGCTGCCTCCCGACAACCAGTCTCTGGCTCCCAGGGCCCTGGAGTCCCCTCGCTGCTGAAGGAGAGCAGGCACCGCCAGGAGCATCTCTCCGGGGCTCCGAGCCGCCGCTTGGGCGTTGCCATGGCAGCAGCACACTTCCCAGCCTGTTCTCCTCGTTGCCCAGAAAGGGCTGCTCCGTGGACCCGCGGCNGTCCCCTCGCTGCTGAAGGAGAGCAGGCACCGCCAGGAGCATCTCTCCGGGGCTCCGAGCCGCCGCTTGGGCGTTGCCATGGCAGCAGCACACTTCCCAGCCTGTTCTCCTCGTTGCCCAGAAAGGGCTGCTCCGTGGACCCGCGGCACCTGGAGGGAGGGCTTCACGCGCCGTCCGCCTCCGCCCACCCTGTGCGATGTTCTGCTTAGCGACGCCGATGGAGCACCGAGTTACTGCACCTGCAGGCGTGGGGGCGAGGGACGAATGGTTCGTTGATCTGCCGACTCATGAATTAAGCTGTTTTTGTCATGTTCAAGCCAAGAGGCCTGATCCAGAAGAGAAGGTAAAATAGGCAGCCACGGAAGGTTCACATCAAAGCCAAAAAAATCAGTTGCAACAAATGATGTTGCTGATAGACAGCTTTAGGAGGTGGTATCTGAATTAAGTGAGTGAGTGAGTGAGTGGAAGTCACTCAGTCGTGTTAGACTCTTTGTGACCCCATAGGCTGTAGCCCGCCAGGCTCCTCTGCCCACGGGGATTATCCAAGCAAGAATACTGGAGTGAGTTGTCACTCCCTTCACCAGGGGATCTTCCCAACCCAGGATCGAACCCAGGTCTCCCACATTGCAGGCGGGAGCAATGCAATGGCTCTCTACCAAGTCTGAGCCACCAGGGAAGCTTTAATCTGAGTTGAAGTGTAAAGCAATTGTCAAAAATCCTAAAGCAATCTGGGAAGCTGTTGGAGACGTATACTAACAGATGCCTATTGTCTGAGCGTGGTCATCTTCTTCCGATTGGGCAAGGCCACTCCTAGGACTTCAAGTCTTGTCCCGGGTAACACACTGGGAGGCGATGCAGAATACAGTGGGTGCTGAGAGGATGGGAGTCTGGCTGCGGGCACTTGGTGGCTTCGAATATCTGAATTATTAGGAGAAAAGAGCTCAGGTTTAGTTATTCTAAAAGACCTTAAGGCCTTGAAACAAGGCTCCGTGGACATCAGTGCAACAGATGGAAACATCAGGTGTGCTGATCAGGAAACGTCAGGAGTCCAGACATCAGATGTGCTGGCCCAGACCTCTTTATGAGGTGCGTGGGGACTGGGGGTGGGGGACAACTGGTGGGCAGGAAAGCTTACCCAGCAGATAAGCACTTTTACTTGATACTTAAGAGCCCACACCCTTATGCTTCACTGTTACTGTGTGTGGTAGAATCTGCCAGTTATTCCTCAATATCCATTTTCATGACTCCCTCAATAATAAACCCCAGTATTTCCAGCATGCCTTTGCAGAACAAAGGTTACTTTCCCCAACCTTTCTTGGAAATTGGTATGGCCAGGGAGCAAAATTGTGGATTGTGGCCAATAGATTTTTAAAAGAGGAACTATCACATTCAAATTCTGGGAAGTATTACAGCAGTAAAGGGAGGAGATATACTCTTCTTTCCCCTTCCTTCTTTATGTAAACTGGAATGTGGGTGTCGTGGCTGGAGCTCAGCAGCGATTTTGGGCCATGAGGTAGAAGCTCTGTTTTGATAAGACACTTGCATTCCATTATTGCCACCCCGAATTGTCACCTTTCTTCTTTATTTATGTAAAGAATAGATGTGAAGGACATGGACTCTTCAGTTGGTTTACTTTGCTTTAAATTTCAGATGCCTTGTACAAATTTCTTAACTTTTCTGTGCCTCAGTTTCTAGGTGTATAAACTAGGAACACTAAAAGTAACAACTGTGAAGTTTTTGCTTTTGAAGAGGATTAACTGATGGAATACATTTAAAATCATAGTAAATATTTGATACACACTGCCTATTATTATCAATAGACAAAGTCTGCACATTTTTTGCTCATACTTTGCTTTCCTATATGCTGAGGCAACTATTGAGTTGTATTAGGTATGCTTTCTCTTATTTGCTTGCTCATTTGATAACTTCCATTAATGTTCCTGAAAGGCAAGAAGAAACAATTTAAGAACAGTCAAAATGCAGATTATGCATACATATTCAAGATTTTTTTCTTAAGACAATCTGTGTTAAGTCATGAGACTGAAAATTGTTTCTGGAAGAGCGGATTGTTGGGATTTGCTGTGTGTTCTGAATCCCTTCCCTGTTCTGGTTGCTAATGTTTAGACTGTGTACTGATACAGATTTTGTAGTAGTGAGTAGGAATTGGTACCTAGAGAAAGAATACACTTCTCCTCTAGGAGTTGTCTTCCTGAGTTTCCCAGGAAATGTGTGTCTGAACATCGCCTACTGATGTATTTACTCATGGGAATTTAGAGGCGAATAAGGAGGGAGGGGTGCACGCCCTAAGCTATGACTACCAGCTTTGCGGAGAAGGCAGGCACGCTTCCTGCAGCTCTCTGAACATGCCTCTTCTTATGTCTGGCTCCCTGGGTCGTGAGTGTCAGAAGGTGAGTAAGAGTTTGCCAGGAAGAAAAGGTGGGGCAGAACTTCTGGGAATTTCTCCCCTAGAGGCGTCTGCACTTGTGTGGAAGGATGTGTGAACATGGTTATTCACTGCAGCATTGTTGGTAATAACTGAAGTCTGGAATCCACGTCTATAGAGGGCTGGGTGATCCAAAAACATCCCCAAGGTAGAATACTATACTGCTGTAAAAAAGAGGGGGGTGTCATCCACAGCATTCTGATAGAGCAAGCTTTCCAGAATATACTGTTAAGCAAAGAAAAAAAGCAAGCAACAGTGAGCATATGTAGTGATCTACATCTTGTGTAAGGAAGGTTGGGGGATGGCATATTTGTCCATATTTCCTTGTGTTAGCTGATAGACTGGCAACATAAATGAAGAACTGATAGAAATGAACCCCTCCAGGAGGAGATGGGGGGCAGGAAGGCTGAGAGGACTAGGCGAGAATGAGACCCAGTCTTCCCAATCATTCTTTATCATTTTATTTTTCAAACCATGTAGATGTATTATGTCCTCCAGGAGTGAAAAAGAAATGTAATAAGAAAAGGGAACAGCATCCTGGGCTGAGAGAACAGTGTGTGCAGGGGCCCAGCATGGGAAGCAGGAAGAGCCAGAGAACAGAGCCCCCGGAAGCTCCTTCTGGAGCGCCCCTGGCCGTTCCAGAGCTGCCGGCATGTCTCTGATTTCTAGACACCTTCCCTGGTGGCTCAGANCTTGCGTCTCCTGCATTGCAGGTGGATTCTTTACCGTCTGAGCCACCAGGGAAGGTGTCTAGAAATCAGAGACATGCCGGCAGCTCTGGAACGGCCAGGGGCGCTCCAGAAGGAGCTTCCGGGGGCTCTGATTTCTAGACACCTTCCCTGGTGGCTCAGATGGTAAAGAATCCACCTGCAATGCAGGAGACGCAAGCTCGATCCCCGGGTCTTAAAGATCCCCTGGAGAAGGAAATGGCAACCCACTCCAGTATTCTTGCCTGAAGAATCCCAGGGACCGAGGAGCCTGGCGGGCTACAGTCCTTGGGGTCGCGAAGAGTCGGACAGGACTGAGCGCACACACGCAGACTGGAGTCCGAGCTCCTGCACAGTGGGGATGTTCTCAGTCTTGTTCACCGCCACAGCCACACACAGACTAACGTTTGCTGCATGGTGTTATGGACGGACCGTCTGAGACCTCTCCCTCTCAGGTGTCCGAGTGTTTTCTGAAGGAAAAGCCACTTTCTTTCCATAACCTTGCTCTGCCTCTGAGCAGGGGGCCTATGCTCTTCAATTTCCCTGACCAGGAGTCTTTCCATCTCTCTTCAAGTAAAACAGAAAACTGTGGCTGACTGGCCACAGAGAAGTTATACATTTAGATAGCAAACCACTGCTATGAGTAAAGCTGCCCGTGAATGTAAATCTGTATGCAGGCACACCCAAGAGTGTATAGAAGCTTAGTCTTACACGTACATACAGAGAGCTACCTGAAATATACAACGGACGCAGCACATTTCACCTGTTAAGTAGGAGCTGCTTGAGTGGGTTTTCTCTTGCCTCAAGAATACTGCCCCACAAATTATCACAGCCCCCCAAGTGTGTATTCTTCGAGCTTGGGAATCTGTGTGTTGCCCGAGCGGTTCTTTTTTGCCTTCGCTATGCTAAGTCGAGAACACGGCTTTGTCGCTGCATGTGGGCTTTCTCGAGCCGCGGGGATCAGGGGCTACTTTTCATTGCGGGGGCTTCTGTTCTCGCAGAGCATGGGCTGTAGGCGCAAGTTTGCTCCACGGCACGTGGAGTCTTCCTGGACCAGGGATCAAACCCATGTTCCCCAGCTGCATGGGCAGGCAGGTTCTTCTCCACTGGCCACCAGGGAGGTCTGGCCGAGTGGTTCTTTAGGTCCAGAAGGGCCGGCCGGGCTGGTGCAGACGTCTGCGGTCAGCACCTGGTCAGCAGGGAGGCCTGGTGTCTGCTGAGCCTGCTGGCTCGCTCTCCAGTGGACTCGCCTGGGCTTCTTCCTGGGGCCACTGGGCACGGTCCCAAGAGAGTGGGTGTAACCAAAAAAAGCCTCTTGTGCCCAGCTTCAAAACCGACTCCTTATCACGTCTGGCATATTCCACTGGGCAAAGCAAACTATAAAGCCAGTCCAGGCTCAGGGGTGGGGAAATAGATTCACAAAGTCACATCACAAGGGCAAGATTGTTAGATTTATACTAAATATTTCATTTGGGGATACTAATAAAGATGGTGTTCTTTAAAAATGTTTATTGACTCTGTTACAGCATTGCTTCTGTTTTGTTCCTTGGGCCATGAGGCATGTGGGATCCTAGTTCCTCGATCAGGGATCGAACCTGTACCCCCTGCCTTGGAAGGTGAAATCTTAACCACAGGGAAGTCCCTGGCATTGAGTTTTTTTATTTCAAATTTCACCTCCTTATTGCTGATATATAGGACAGCAATTAAAAATTTGAGAAATTGTTTAAGTTTCTAAAATTTAATATCTAAATATAATTCCAGTTACAGTTAAAATGACCAGCTTGTGATTAAAATTATAAAACTCCAAGAGCTACATGGCTTTAGCTATTTGACTGTGATTTTCTTCTCAGCTAATGACACCTCCTAGGGATGAATTTTAGGAACAGCGGCAAAGAATTCCTTATATTTAGAAAGGTAAGCAAGAAACTATGTTTTAGTATCAAAAACTCTTACCGAGGTACTACTTGACTTGCTCCTATAGGACCACCCTAAGAATGATGACGTTTCTCTGATTCCCAGCCCTCTTCTTCCTCCTCTCCTTCTCTGACAAAGGTGAGAAAGTGGGGGAGGTGACTTTGTTGATAAAAAGTTGCTCTGATTCCAGTTTCCTTGCTGATATCAGACATCCTACCATAGGGGAAAAGGGCTTTCCTGGCGGCTCAGTGTTAAAGAATCCGGCTGCCAGTATAAGAGATGCAGGTGTGACCTCTGGGTTGGGAAGATCCCCTGGAGAGGGGAAGGACTCCAGTATTCTTGCCCGGAAAACCCCATGGCCAGAGGAGCCTGGGGAGCTATAGGGTCTATGGGGTCTCAAAGAGTTGGACACGACTTAGTGACTCAACAACCACCACCACACAGGTCAAATTCCCAGTTTGAAAAATGGGGTTTCCCTTAACAAACAAGCAAATGTACAAACCAGGGAAATCTCAAAAGCACTGTGAGTCGGTAGGGCCTTTACCATTTATCAAAGGAGGCCCCCCTCTGGTTCCCCTCCCTGTCCCAGCACAGGAGAGTGAGCCTTGGGAAGATGTACGAGAGCTGAGGGGTACACCTGTTTTTAAAAAAATATAAAGTCTGCGAAAAGCTTTCACAAACTCTAGCACCTCCTCACTCTAGCCGCTTTAGGAAAGTGCATACGTGGAGGACAGGAGTCTGGTCCTGGGTTCTCTGAAGAGCATACACGCGGCACCTCCTGGAAGCCCCCGCGTCCCCTGAGGCTGGGGTGCCCAGTAAGTCGGGGGCTCTACCAGCTTTCAGAGTGAGCAAGGCCTGTGCAGAAAGCAGACATTGCTTATAAGGAGAGGCCCTCCCATCATGTGCGGGAGAAGTGGGAACAGCTCACCTGGGGACCTTCTTCCGGGTTCGATACTGAAAGACAACAGAAATCGCAGTCGTCTTCTTTTTTTTTAGATGTATTTATTTGACGGCGCTGGGTCTTAGTTAAGGCACGTGGGATCTTTGGTTGTGGCATGTGGGATCTCGTTCCTGGCCAGTGATGGAACCCAGGCCCCTGCACTGGGAGGGCAGAGTCTTAGCCTCTGGACCACCGGGGAAGTCCCAGAAACTGCTCCTCTAAGTTGGTCGTACGTATTCTGAGGACGGATGCACCTCTTGTTTTTTTTTTTTTTTNGTTCAAAGTTCTAAAAATCAAATATACATAAAATTTGTGATTTCACTAAATTTGCAAATTTTTTTCTTTAAGCATGAGTGATATATTACTACACGACTACTTATTTGGTATGAGGAAATAAGCATGTTTATTCCTCCTAGCCCTCCAATAGTTTTCACCTAAATTATTTGAGAGCCTTGATGTATAGTAATCATAGAGATTTACAATAAAGAATACTCCCTTCTCAAATTTTTTCATCTCTTGCTTTAAAAATTTTACTTTCATAAAATTTTAAAATTACTTTTAAAATATCTGTCTAAATATAGTTTGAGCAACTCTGATGTTAGGGGCGCTGACCCTCTGCACAGTCAAAAGTCCAAGTATACTTCATCTTGCCCTCCAGTTTCATAATCTGTGGAATCAGTCAACCTCAGGTGGTGTAGTACTGTAGCACATATTCATTTTCAAATGAACCCATGCAGTTCAAACCCATGCTGTTCGAGTTGACTGCATATTATGTCACAGTATAATTCTGTTACTCTTCTTAAAATTTCAGTGGAAATATAGAGCAGCTGATCATTTCCCACAATGTAATTATCTTTAATGTTTTAGAAAACAATCAACCTTGTCCTGGAAGGAAAGGAAACTAGGGTTATTCTTTTATTCATTTCAAACCCAAAGGGGTGCCACGAGGATACTCAGATTAAAATGTTCAGCAATCTGTTAAAATACAAAATTGGAGAATAGTGTAGGTTTAAAATGATACAATGACAAAAACACATTAAGAAAAAAAATATGACTTTGAGCAGAAGTGTAAATGCAAAAAAACAAAACCATGTTTATAATATGCAATTCTCTAAGGATCATTTTCCCCACCTATATTAGCTCAGCCAGCAAGCCTAAACAAAAAATGCATTTTTTCATAGTTCTAGAGGCTGTAAAGTCCAAGATCAAGGTCCAGTAGGGTTCAAATTCTGGTGAAAGCCATCTTTCTGGCTTGCAGATGGCTCTGTATTTAGTATATACTCACATGACAGAGAGTGTTGTGTGCATGTGTTCTAGTACCCTCTTTGTATAAGGACACCAATCCCATCAGTTTAGTTCAGTTCAGTTGCTCAGCCATGTCCGACTCTTTGTGACCCCATGAACAGAAGCTCACCAGTCTTCCCTGTCCATCACCAGCTCCCAGAGTTTACTTAAACTCATGTCCATTGAGTCGGTGATGCCATCCAACCATCTCATCCTCTGTCATCCCCTTCTCCTCCCACCTTCAATCTTTCCCAGCATCAGGGTCTTTTGAGATGAGTCAGTTCTTCGTATCAGGTGGCCAGAGTATTGGAGTTTCAGCTTCAGCATCAGTCCTTCCAATGAATATTCAGGATTTATTTCCTTTAGAATGGACTGGTTGGATCTCCTTGCTATCCAAGTGACTCTCAAGGGTCTTCTCCAACACCACAGTTCAAAAGCATCAATTCTTCCATGCTCAGCTTTCTTTATAGTCCAACTCTCATACATGACTACTGGAAAAACCATAGCTTTGACTAGACAGACCTTTGTTAGCAAAGTAATATCTTTGCTTTTTAATATGCTGTCTAGGTCAGCCATAGCTTTTCTTCCAAGGAGCAAGCATCTTTTAATTTCATGGCTGCAATCACCATCTGCAGTGATTTTGGAGCCCCCCTGCTCCAAATAATGTCTGTCACTATTTCCACTGTTTTCACATCTATTTGCCATGAAGTGATGGGACCAGATGCCATGATCTTCGTTTTCTGAATGTTGAGTTTTAAGACAACCCAATCCCATCATGGGGACCAAACCCTTATGACTTCATTTAAACCTAACCACCTTCCAGAAGCTCCACTTCCAAATGCTATCATCTGTGGNTGGTCCTTCACTGTAGGCCAGTCCTGATCTCTAGGATTAGTTCCCAAGCCTCTTGGCTCTGCCCTGAGTCATCCTTCCTTTTCCATAATAAATAGCCCCTCTCTGAAGGTAAGCAGCTTTCTTAGCCTGCTTACTGCCTGTAGAAGTTTGAGGGTCTTGAGACCTCTTTTCATCATGAAATGATTATTCCTTTCAGTCCAAATGGATACAGTTCATTTAAAACATCATGCACTTTGTTTATATCAGATCACAGACAACTCCACTGGGTGAAAGCCACAGCTACGTATTTTTCTGAAATGGGCCTGTGAAGTTCCTCTGGGACTACGTCCTTGGGATTCTTAGAAGCCCTGTTGTCTGGGAGAGAGGCCATATGAGGCACACCCAGAGGATTCTTAGAAGGCTCTTTGTTCAGCTGAAAGGACTTTATGACACATCACCTAAAATCTTCCTGAGGTTTCAACAAAGCGTCTCACGGTCCCACCCTTAATCTGAACTTGACACTGAGGAATGTTTTACTTTGTGTGTCCTGGATTTTATTTTTTTTCTCTTTCCCTCTGAGTCCATTTCTTACCTTGTAAATTGCTTTCAAATCCAGTACATCTTGGTTGCTTTATATTTCCTTTAAGTCTGCTCAAAAACTGTATATTTCCTTNAAATTACTAAGACTTCGTTTTTGGCCGTGCTGGGATTTTGTGGCAGTGTGTGGGTTTCTCTAGTTGTGGGGCGGGCTTAGCTGCCCCTTTCCGTGTGGGATCTTAGTTCCCCCATCAGGGATCGACCCCATGTCCCCTGCATTGGAAGGTGGCTCTTGACCATGGGCCCACCAGCCGAGGCCCTAAAGGCCATTTATGTCTTGGAGATCTGGTATATTTTGGCTGGTGTTCCCATTTCCCTTCTCTTCTTCTGAGCTGGGGAGGATTTAAGTTTAAAAGGAAAATAAATGTGAGTTACCTTTCTAACTTTTGGACACCTGTGAGACTCACAGGACGTGCTGTGCATTTGGTTTCCTGATCTTTCCTTGGTCTCAGAGTGCTGGCTATTTACCTCGATATCAGCTCTTAGTCACCCATCCCCCAGCTGCTAGCTGGGCCCCCGGCTGCCCACAGGAAGACCACAGCCCCTGACCTCCCTGCTTCCCAGCAGTGGTGGGAGCCTGCCTGCCACGCAGGAGGCATAAGAGACGCAGGTTCCATCCCTGGGCTGGGAAGCTCCCCCGGAGAAGGAAATGGCAACCCACTCCAGTATTCTTGCCTGGAGAATCCCACGGACAGAGGAGCCNCAGCAGTGGTGGGAGCCTGCCTGCCACGCAGGAGGCATAAGAGACGCAGGTTCCATCCCTGGGCTGGGAAGCTCCCCCGGAGAAGGAAATGGCAACCCACTCCAGTATTCTTGCCTGGAGAATCCCACGGACAGAGGAGCCTGGCGGGCTACATCCATAGGTCACAAAGAGTCAGACATGATTGAGATGACGTAGTTCATGCGACCTCCCTTGCAGCTGATGGTGGCCAAAAAGACATAAACAGTAGTGCTGCCTGGAAGCGTATGGAAAGTTCCATCAAAGAGGGCACCGCACATGCTTTTTGCTGCTGCTTCTCCTGCTTACTGTCATCCATTGCTGTGGACCAATCCACTCTGAGTGAGTGGCTAAAACCGGTACAGTTTCTTATTGTTTGTGGTCCTGTGGGTTGGCAATCGGATAGCTTTCTTAAGCTGATCTGGCTGCAGGATCCGGGATGGCCTCGTGGCCAGGTCTGGATGCTGAGGCTCCTCGGTTCTCCCCACGGTGTCTTGCTCTCCCACAGGCTAGGTGGACTTTATCACAAAATGGATATCAGGATTTCAAGAAGGAAAGCTTCAAGACCTTTTAAGGCCTGGGTTCTGGAGTGCACACGTCACTACTGACATATTGTATCGGTCAATCTGGATTCAAGGGTGGGGAAATAGACCCCACGTCTTGATGGAAGGAGAGGCAGTGTCCTTGATATTGCAAAGGTGTGCAGACACAGGAGGGTGGATCACTGGGGACCATTATTAAGAACCATTATTGGGACTTCTCTGGTGGCCCAGAGGTTAGGAATCCACCTGCCCATTCTGGAGACACAGGTTTGATCCCTGGTCCAGGCACTAAGATCCCACAGGCCGAGGGGCCACTAAGCCCATGATCCACAACCCCTGAGGCCCGCCTGCCTGGAGCCCATACTCCACAACAGGAGCCACTGCCACGAGAAGCCTGCACACCTCAATGAAAGAGTAGCCCTCGCTCACAGCAACTCGAGGAAGCCTGAGTGCAGCAACAAGTGGCCCGAGAACTGCAACGAAGGCCCAGCAGTTCAGTTCAGTTCAGTTCAGTCGCTCAGTTGTGTCCGACTCTTTGCAGCCCCATGGACTGCAGCACGCCAGGCCTCCCTGTCCATCACCAACTCCTGGAGTTTATCCAAACTCACGTCCATTGAGTTGGTGATGTCATCCAACCATCTCATCCTCTATAAATCAAACATATTTTTTTCAAGAGAGGCATTAAAAAAATACAAAACACACCACCACCTATCATACTTGTTGCCTAGGAAGTGGTTGTGATGTCTAGAATCCAAGCAGCTATCCTGGATAAGTTTGGAGACCACGTGCTGGGAGTGGGGAAGCTTGGCGCTAGATGGAAAGATCTCGAGCTCTTGGCAGGTTTGTCAAGGCTCTCTGTGAGTGGCAGGCTGTCCCACCATTGGAGTTTAACAGGAGAGATCTGTAAGCTCCCATTTGTTGGAGCCACTGGCATTTTGAACTTTCTGTTCCTTGCAGCCAAATCCTTACATTCTCTCCATGCTCAACCTCTTTGAAATGCCCAGCCCTACTTAGTTTAAATTACGCAACTCAGGGTTTTCTGCAGATCCAGGGTCACAGAGGAAGAGGAAAACAGAACACTTTGAAGATGCCACCATGATGTTTTGATGTAATTTCGTGTTCTACCTGGCCAGCCTGGGGAAAACACAATGAGGTGGAAAGGGGTGAGAAGTTGTCATGCGCTTGAAACATTGCCTGGTTCCAAGCTGATCGGCATAATCTCAAGGCCTAGCCTGGGGAGAGCCCAGAAACCACAGCGGCAGGTCCAGGAACGTTCCAGGCAAACCGTAAAAGCCAAGCTTGCCCAGGCATAGATTTGTGGATCCGTGGTTCACTTGGATGTGGTTGGAGCGGGCCTGCTCCTTGATGTAATGATAAGCTGTGTATCTCAGATGCCATTTGGAAACCATTCTTCTATCTCCGTGATGAGAGAAGATTTTGAGTTGGGTCTCTCGATTTTGCATGTGCACCAGGGTGGGTTTTAGAGATGAACAACAGTTTTCTCCCCGACCCCGTTTTCCCATCAAGTACTAGGGTTTGGNGCCATTTGGAAACCATTCTTCTATCTCCGTGATGAGAGAAGATTTTGAGTTGGGTCTCTCGATTTTGCATGTGCACCAGGGTGGGTTTTAGAGATGAACAACAGTTTTCTCCCCGACCCCGTTTTCCCATCAAGTACTAGGGTTTGGTTTGGGCTGTATTTATGCCACGCCACAAGCAGAAATAGAGCAGGGCGCTCCCCGGAGGACAAGCGGTGTCGTATCCTCTGACGTACTCCCACTTGTCATTACTTGAGGCGGTTTTAAGTTTGCATTTCTTTTCTGTCATGACACAGTAGACCCCAAGTGTTAAATGGAAACAGAACTGTTCCCCCCACCTCTGCCCCACCCTTAAACCATCCCCCCGTGCCCCTTCTGAGTTGCCCTGATCCACCCTCTGTTT
>SJYV01015609.1:252378-308391 GCA_006410875.1 Neotragus pygmaeus | reverse complement strand
TCTGAGTTGCCAGGCTCCACCCTCTGTTTCCAGCAGGGTGTACACCAGTCCTGGCTGGGCTCATTAACCTACCGGTGAAACCAGATCGATCCAGAGGCTTTAGCCACTATTAGAGGCCAAGGGACTTGGAACCCTTATCTCATCCCTCTCTCTCCTGCAAACAGCATGCTTAGTCGCTCAGTCATGTCCGACTCTTTGCGACCCCATGGAATGTAGCCCACCAGGCTCCTCTGTCCCTGGGATTCTCCAGGCAAGGATACTGGAGTGGGCTGTGGTGCCCTCCTCCAGGGGATCTTCCCAACCCAGGGATCAGACCCGCATCCCCTGTGTCTCCCCCATTGCAGGCAGATTCTTAACCAGCTCAGCCACCAGAGAAGCCCAAAGAGGACAGCACACACACACGCCTGGACAGAGAGAAGCCCGCTCTCTCCCTCCAGAGAAGGCCCACGCACGGGGCTGCTTCTGCGACCTCGCTTTCTTTTCATCTCCGTTTAGAGGCTTCCCCGCTGGGACCGTCCAGAGTTTCTAGACCTCAGTGTGGGATCTTGCGGTCACTCAGATTCCCCGTCACTGCCTTCAGATGCTGCGTCTTGCAGGTACCTGAACTGTTTTCAGCGGTCTCTAAAGGACGAGCTGATGAGGTCACGTATGTGAAACCCGGACACATGACAGAATCGCAGCCTAGGTCAAACAGAAAATATGTGTGTGTACATACACACGTATGTTTGTGTCCAGAGGTCTCGGCTTAGAAGACAAATCTGCATATCCTGGGGGCATATATTTGCATATATGTGGCACAAATTTGCATATTATATTCATAAGCCCCTGCTTCCAAATAAATCTACCTTCGAGCACCTTATTCTATCTAATTTATATTCCCCCCTTAGATCCATGTTTTATCACATCAGCTGTGTTACTGATGTACTGACTTCCATGGTTTGTCCTCTATATCCCAGAATCAGTTCTAGTCTTTAAGAAATGCTTGTTAATTATCACCGTTGTTGGCTGTGAAACCAGCTGGTCGGCATCAGTCGGTCTTTGTGACTGGAGAGTCAGCTGCTAGGTACTGTCTCTACTGGGTAGAGGCCAGGGACCCTGCCCAGAGCCCTGAAGGCACGGCAGAGCCCCAGAGCGAGGAGCCGCCCAGCCCAGTGGGGCTAGTGTCATTTCTGCTGGGGCGGGGGCGGGGGAGAGAAAGGGCTGTTGTCATTCCTGCCTGTCTCCCCGCCTCCCTCCACAGGTGTTTCCTGGTGGTTTCAAAACTCCTCTAACAAGACACAATTTTTTTCATATCATAAATAGAGCTGCGAGGCCATTCATGATTCCCATAGTGTGAGGCTCCGTATTCACGCGTTATGGTCAAAGGGAGCTAGAAAGATGGGAGGGAAACCGTTAAGGATGATGTAGAATAAGATATTAAGGAGACGCTTAATGAGAGTTACTGTTTCTTGAGTCCTTCCTGAGTGCCAGACCCTGGGCTGAACGCTTCACGTTTCACACGTGTCCCTAATGCCAGCTGCCTGATGACCCAAGTTCACTGCCCCTCAGATCACACTCAGACGTCCCAGGTACTTTGCTCGGCTCCTCTGCCACCGGGAACCCCTGTGTGTCCGTGGGTGACACCGCCACCATTTGCTCAGGATGCTGAGGACAGGGCTGGGCAGGTTCATGAAGACACGATTCACAAAGCGCAAGATTTCCTCATTTCAAAGCGCACAGTTCAGTGGTGTTTAGTGCACTCAGCAGTTGTGAAACCGTCACCACCATTAACTTTAGAACATTTTCATCCCCCTGAAAAGAAACCCTGCTGCCCTCAGCAGTCACGCCCAACCCCTCTTCCCCCAGCAGCCACTGTTTACTTTCTGTTTCTATAGATTTGCCTGTTCTGGCCATTTCCTACAAGTGGAATCAGACAGTACATGACTGATTTCTCTCATTTAACTGTGCCTCCAAGGTTCATCCATGTTGTGCTGAGTATAGTACTTCCTTCCTTTTTCTTTTTTCTGTTTTGCCAAGTACTCTGTTATATGGATATAGCACATTTTATCTGTGAACAATTGATTGTTTCCATTTTTTGGCCATTATGCAAATAGTTCTGTGAATATTTGCAGGTACTTTTTGTGTGGATATGTGTTTTCATTTATTTTGGGTATACGCAGTACAGTAGCAGCATTGTTGTATCTTTGAGGGGCAGACACCTGCACCATTTTTCTTTCCCACCAGCAATGCATGAAGGCTGCTATTTCTCCACATCCTCACCAACACGTGTTATAATGTCCTTTTGATAATAGTCTTTCTAGCACTTCTGGTTATGTCTTACTCCATTAAAAAAAAAAAAATGTCTGCCCAGTTTGTAATCTCACATCTAACCTCCCATGTCTGTTTTCTTCTTTACATCAAGCCCACGGTTTGTTGTCCGGCACATCACTCCGGAATGAATGAGTGAATGGCCTCAAACGTCCCCAGGCTCCCTGCTTTCAGACCTGGAGGGCAGATCGGAGGTCAGTGACAATTTCTCCCCCACTTGGCATCTATCTTGCTGCCTCTTTCAGGGCTTGTGACCTTCCCACAATCCTTTCTGCAGTGGAAGCTACATGAGGGCTTTCGGAGTGAGTGACCGAGGTTCTGGGCTTCTGCGTTCGTCCTCTGTCATGTTTGGATGGCTGGCGGGCCCGTGAAAGCCTGCACTCCTAAGGGCTGATTTGAGAGAGGTGGCAGGGCTGTCCAGAAGAGAGGGGCTTCGGATCACTTATAGTGACTCAGGCAGCGGATAACCCAGCCTGAGTTCAAAGTACGAGGTAGGGAGTGTGAGTCAGAGGGAGGAAAGAGGGCCAGGTGGGGCAGCACCCAGCTCAGCCTTTAGGATGGATCCAGATGCTGTCAGATGAAAGGGAGGGAGGGAAGGAAGAAAGGGAGGAGGGGCCGGAGGAGGGAGGAGGCATGTCTGTAAGGTCTCTTTGTTCCAGAAGGTTAACTCCTTCCCTACTTACAGTNATGCATTGGAGAAGGAAATGGCAACCCACTCCAGTGTTCTTGCCTGGAGGATCCCAGGGACAGGGGAGCCTGGTGGGCTGCCTGCCGTCTATGGGGTCACGCAGAGTCGGACACGACTGAAGCGACTTAGCAGCAGCAGCAAGCTCCCCTCTAGGCCAGGATTTAATTCATCCCCTGGAACCGCTGTTTAACCAAGGGCCTGCTGTCACGGCCATTTCTGGGGTCTGGGGACGCAGCGGAGAACAAGGACCACCGCCAGCCCCGGGTCCCATCACCCAAAGTCTCCCCATTGGTTTCCTTGCTTCCACTCTTTACCCGTCCAGTCCTCACAGCATCCCCACCCCACCCCAGAAAACGTTTAAAAACATACGTCCCTTTACTTCTCTGCTCAAAACCATCTAGAGGCTTTTGATCATGTTTAGAATAGAACCACACTCCTTTTCACGTCTATAAGGATCCGTATTCCCACTCAGGGAACCTTTGCTCTTCCCCTTCCTCCTCCCAGAAAGCTTTCCCCAGACCCCAGGGCTCGCTCCTTCCTTCTCATCATCTGGACCCTCCTTGCATATAACCCCACTCGACTCTGTCATCCTCATCTCCCACTCTACTGTAGTTTTCTTAATAGCATTTATTATTTATTTCATGTGTTTAAAATGAAGTATAGTTGATTTATAATGTGTTAGTTTCAGGCATATAGCAAAGTGATTCAGATATGTATACATATACAAGATTGGCCAAAAAATTCTTTCGGTTAGTGACTCTGATAGTCAATAAAGTCCTTGAAGATAAAAATGTCTTTTATTTTTTACTTAAAACCAAACAAATTTTTGGCCAAACCAACACATATACTCTTTTTCAGATTCTTTCCCCATATAGGTTATTACAAAGTGTTCAGTATAGTTCCCTTTGCTATGTATTAGGTCCATGTTGTTTATCTATCTTAATAGCATTTTTCATTGCCTAAAATGTTATGCTGGGGCTTCCCATGGGCTCAGTGGTAAAGAATCTGCTTGCCAGTGCAGGAGATGCAGGTTTGATCCCTGGGTCAGGAAAATCCCCTGGAGAAGGAAATGGCAACTCACTCCAGTATTCTTGCCTGCAGAATCCCAGGGACAGAGGAGCCTGGTGGGCTACAGTCCATGGAGTCACAAAGAGTCAGACATGAGCGAGGTACGGAGCAGGCGTGCAAGCAAAATGATAAGCTATTCCTATCATATTACATACGTATTTGTTGTTTGTTCCCATCAGTCTCCCTCTCTAGGATTTGGAAGTTCCTTGGAGGCAGAACTTAATGGACTGTTCACTGCTTTATCTCCAGTGCCTAGACTGTGACTGGAATGCAGGAAGAACTGGGTCTCTGCTGAATGAATGAATGGAGGCACAAATGATTGGGTTCGGAGTTTGTAGAATCTCTCATTGGATTCTGATCCTGTGTCAATTCTTTTCTCCCCTGGTCCTTTGGAAGAGGAGGCTTTTGAAACACTCAGCAGGCTGAAAAGATGATCCTCAGTCTCCAAGCTTTGTTAGCGTGTCATTGATTGAACCCCAGATGCTTGCTAGCCTTCAAAGAGGTCCTTCAGGATGTCAACAAATATTAATGCATCATTACAAATAGCTTTAAGGGAGATTCACTATTGAACAGTAGCCTGGGAATAATAAGCATCCACTGGTAATTTTCTTAGAGTACAGACACTACTTTAAGGAATTTCAAAATATGTTTTAGAATCCAGACAGTCATACAACATGGGTTTGTCTTAGGTCATTGGTCAGCAAGTATCAAGTTGGGGCAAGTGACTTTTTTAGGATAATAAAACATCAACCTTCTTAATCCTAAAATTAGAACACAATAGGAAAGTAATTTTAATAGAAGACTTTTTCACAGAATGGAATGTTTATCTGCACCTACACGTCAGGTGGACTTTCCTTGAGGGTGGTCTACGGAGAGAGGAAAGGGGCTTTCTGCAGTTAGAACACAGAAAATGATTCCCCAGGCTCTTAGCTCTGAGTCCTCCTCTTTCTCTCATTTTTTTCGCTTTCTTCCTTCGTCTTTTCCTCACCTATGACGTGGAAATTTAAAAAGTTTTTTCTAGGCTTGCTGCTTCTCAAGGTCTCAAGAGGGAAAATCAACACATGTCTATTCTGTTAGCAAATTCTGTGTCTGAAAGATGTTCATGTAAACAGTCAGACACACTCACAGACCCACGGGACCTTCCCGTACGAGGGGGCACTGAGGAACTGACTCTGCAGTTCCCAGTCCAGCACAATCCTCCCCGATTTGCACAAAACCCTTTACGCTCAGATAACATAAAGAAGATTTTTACAACGTGTCGTTTAACCATGCATGCAAGCAGGCAGGGAGATGGAATTATTACACCTTCAGGAGAGTGGTTCTTTGGTCTCACACAGAAACCATTTTCTTTGCTGTTTCTAGAACTTCTGAAAGAATTTTCTGAAGGAACTCAGTTGCCAGTGGTCTGCCTCTGTCCCAGGAGGACATCTTCCTTAGAAGACCACTAAGGAAAGATGCTCGCTTTCCCTGTACTTGACGGACTTTGTACTTCCTATCAGTGATCATTCTTTCAGTTACAAAAAGGAAGCAAAACTGGGAATATGCTGGCTGGTGTAACCAAGCAGTCCAGAGTACACAGGCTGCGGCTTCAGACAAGGTTTTATGCAAGCCTCAGACGATAGAACCTGAGCCCCATCATTGTCCCGTCTTTCCAAGTCACCCTCCTGCACCGTGGGCAGGGGGCTGGGAGCGGCTGCTAGGTTCAAATATGGGGAGGGGGGTGAGTGGGGTATGGGGAGGACATGCTGACTTGTGATTCCCAGGCAACCTCTCACTGCATCTCACAGCCTCTGAGTGGGCTGAGAGACTGTCCCCGAACCAATCACATGGCCAGGGGTGTACACAGTGCTGATTGGATTAGACCCAGTCACATGAGCCACTCCAGAGCCAGTTCCGTTCAGTCCCTCAGTTGTATCTGACTCTTTGCGACCCCATGGACTGCTGCCCGCCAGGCTTCCCTGTCCATCACCAGCTCCTGGAGCTTGCTCAAGCTCATGTCTATTGAGTCGGTGATGCCATCCAACCATCCCATCCTCTGTTGTCCTCTTCTCCTCCCCCCTTCAATCTTTCCCAGCATCAGGTATTTTGCAATGAGTCTGTTCTTCAGGTGGCCAAAGTTTTGCAAGTATAGCCAGTTCAGTTCCGTTCAGTCAGTCACCTCTACCCAAAGCCATGGGCTGAGAATGGATCACTGGGGGACCTGGGGATGGTGCCCAGGAGAAAGAGAAATAGAGGTCTCCGCTTCTCACTAGCTCTGTTTTCACAGACAAGGCAGACTAGACTAGTCTTGGAAGATAATTCCCAAGGAATCCTACAAATGTGATCGTACTTTCTTTGGGGGCAGCTTTAGGCGGAAGTAGACGTTTCCCACTGGCGTATCACTAAAATCCCTGTGGGATTTAGATTCTATATGTTTGGCGTGGGACCCACTGCCTGTGATAAATCTGGTCATTTTTCAAGATGGCTCAGGAGATTTGGAAGACCGAATGGCACTGGGCACCCCTCAGGCCCCCCCGTCCTCGGCAGGGCCTGCTCCTGCAGGCAGGCTAAGTGCCAGCCTCTGGGTGTCAGCACCTGCGCCCACAGCCTGCGGG
Organism: Neotragus pygmaeus; assembly: GCA_006410875.1. Classification (NCBI taxonomy): domain Eukaryota; kingdom Metazoa; phylum Chordata; class Mammalia; order Artiodactyla; family Bovidae; genus Neotragus; species Neotragus pygmaeus. The sequence continues at coordinate 301,734 of SJYV01015609.1, read as the reverse complement.
GTGGAGCCCAGACCTCCTAGCCTCCTGAGGTTGAGACGCACGGGGACGTTCCAGGTCATCTCTTACTGTCCCTCTACATGTGTTTTCTGTCCTTCAGACTGGCTTAGTCGCTTATTTAAAGATGCCCTTTCCTCCCTTCCTGTCTTTGTTGATGCCGTTTTCTTCTGAGAGCCCTCATTGTCTACAGGCACAGTTCTACCGTTATTAAAAAGTCATCTTAAATGTCCTCTTGGAAGTGTTCTCTGGTCGCCCAGGAGAAGTGGCCTCCTTCCTTGTCTACCCTGTGTCAGGACCGTGGATACGCTGCCTTGGGCCGGAGTGTTTCCCTTTTACAGTGATCAACCCTCAGGGAGAGAGGTCGCCCAGCCCTCGAGTCTGGAGTTCCCGAGGCTCCTACTGTGTCTTGTGGATAGGAAGCCCTCAATCCGTTCCTGCTGTTTGGATCAAAGTACGAGTAAATGAATGAACGAAACAGTTGTGAATGAAATTATGAGTGAATGAATGAAGCGATCACTCCCCCTCCCCCAACCCCTGCTTCTCCTCTCTGCCCTGGCATTTTCTCTCTCCTAAGTCTGTCCTTGAGAAACGCTGATGAATTCTAGCCTGACTTGCTGAAAAGGACTTGAGGTGTTACTTCTGCAGAGTTGCTAACCTTTTAAGATGAGGTTCTTGGAAGATAAGCAATTTTAAATGGTGATGTGGAACAGAAGCCGAAGAAAAGACCCAAGGCCCAGAATTCAGGGATCATCTCCTTTCTCAGAGCGCCTTCTTTTCTGCACTGGTTTCACTAGAAGAGAAGACGGAAGGACATGGCATTAAATATATTAGAAAGAAATTTAGGAGGACAGGTAAGGATTTTTTATAAATAAGATAGGAAACCTAGATAGCGTTAAAAAAGAAAAAAAGATGTATGCAACTAAAATAAAAGAGAGATACCTGCATGGAAAGGTATACCTTAATCAAAATTGATAGGTGATAGGAGAAAAATTTGATCATGCCTGCAACCACAGGAGTTTACTATTTGACAAATGTTTGAAACATTCCAGTATAAAAATGGGCAACGGATATAAATAGGTGACTCACAGAAGAGGAGCCACAAGTGGCCAGTGTATCTGAAAAGAAGCTGAGTCTCACTGTGGTCGGGGAAACAGAAGTGAAGTAAACCAGATGTCAGCTTTTTCCAGCCAATTGCAAAATTTGAAACAATCCATAAAATCTAGAGCTGGGAGTGCTGGTGAAATTGGCATTTCATCCATTGCCAGTGCAAATATGAATTGGTATAAATATTTACCAGAGTCATTCAGAAACATCTATAAAATAAATGATGCTTACAGGCTTTGATTGAGTCACTAATCATATTTCTAGGGAATCCAATCTTACAAAGTGAGAGCAACTGGATATACTCCTACAGGTATAAAGATTATTTCAGCTTCTTTTGAGGTGGGGGAAGCAAAAGGAGACGGGCTATTCCACCATAAAGGAACATGCTTTTGTTCTGTGGCATCTCGTGAAGCTAACAAAAAGGTTGAGCTAGTTCTGTCAGCGCAGGGAGGGATGGCCATGATGTGGAGTGTGTATTGGAATGCCGCTTTTACTAAAAAGCTGTAGAGAAGGGGGAAGGACCCTCTCCCATGTGTGTTTATATTCCTGTCTGTTTAGGAGCCTGTGGAGGAAGGTGTGAGGGTTACGCCCAAACTGTTAACATTGGTACCCAGGGGGGTGGGACCCCACCGGGGGAGGCAGACCCACTGAGAGGGGGAGGCCTCCGGAGGGACAGAGGGATCTTGGCCTTGTCTGCTCCCTGCTCTCTGCCCCAGCCCCTGGTGCCCTGTGGAGACCTTCCCACTGCCCACAAATGCCCCTGGGGTAAGTGCAATGCCCTGTGTGGCCAGTGTGCCTTGGAGGGCGAGCCCCAGAGGAGCCCAGTGCCGGCCCAGACAGAGGGCTCGGGGCCGCTTGGGTAGGCGATTCTCGCATCCTTGGTACCTGGAGTGCCAGCTGGGNTGGGGTAAGTGCACTGCCCTGGGCCAGTGTGCCTGAGAGGGTGAGCCCCAGAGGAGCCCAGTGCCGGCCCAGACAGAGGGCTCGGGGCTGCTTGGGTAGGCGATTCTCGCATCCTTGGTACCTGGAGTGCCAGCTGGGAGGAGAGTCCCAGACTGCGGGTGGACACATTTTGTTGGCCCTGGATACTCCTCGGCACACTGGTAAGGCTCAGCCTTCAAAGCAGAGGGCTCGGGGCAGGAGCCTCAGCGTTCCAGGTCTAAGGTGGGCAGGGACAGGGGAGTGGGGGAGACCGTGCTCTTCCTTAACCTGTCTCTAAACGGCCTAGCTCATTACACTAAACATACAGGGATTAAAAGCACGTCACTGGGGCTTCCAGGTCCACTGGTTAAGAGTCCACCTTGCAATGGGGAGGACGCTAGCTTGGTCCCTGGTCTGGGGAGATCCCTCAGGCCACGGGGCAGCTAAGCCCGCAAGAGGGAACTGCCGAAGCCCCCCGCGCCCTAGAGGCCTGCGCTCCACAATAAGAGAAGCCGTTGCAATGAGATGTCCGCGCGCCACAGCTCGAGAGGAACCTCTGCTCATCCCAACTGAGGAGGCCCGCACGCAGCGATGAGGACCCAGCACAGCCACAAAGAAAGAAAGAAAGAAAGTCACACAAAACATGCTACTTGCAAGAACCTAATGGTAAAAACTCAAAAAGGATACATGTATATGTACACACACACACACACACACACACACAATCACTTTACACGTGAAACTCACTGAACGTTGTAAGTCAACTATACTTCAATAAAAGAGAAAGAAAGGAAAAAACAACGTTTTAAGTATCCCCCTTAAGCATTTGAAACTGAAAACCAAAACCCCAAGAACGGGAAAGATAGCAGCTAAATTAATCTCTAGCGGAGAAATGCCAGGTGAGATTGTATTTGGCGAGAGAGCTGAGGGGAGGTACACTTCCTCACAGCCCCTGATTCTGTCTTGCCAGGCTAATTTGTTGATTTGCTGTGAAGCCAAGGGGTCAGGCACACACGCATACACACACACACATTTTTGGGAAAGGATGTCCTTTTGGTTTATCCATCCATCAAATAGCCCACACTGAGGGCTCCTGTGTTAGTTACTGTTTCTGATGCTGAGAAAACAGCAAAGAATGAAATAGGAAAACAAAATCCCTGGCTTCGTAGTGGCACAGTAAACAGATGAATATGCTGCAGTAAGGCGTTTGGATAAAATAAAGCCAGGGAAGGGTGAGGGTAGGGGCTGCACTGTTACGTGGCGTGGCCGTGGAGGTCTGGCCTGGATGAGCCGTAGGTCCAGATCTGTGGGAGCTGAGTGAGCCAGGTGCAGGCTGGGAGCAGAAGCAGCTGAAGTGACAGACTCTGCTCGCTTTTCTTCCCTGGCGTTGACTGAGCAACACACCAGATGTGAAAGGACAGAGGGGAACTGCACGGACCTACTGCTAAGTTAAGGAAGCCGGTTTGAAAAGATGACGTGCTGTTAAATTCCACTTATATGACGTCTGTAAAAAGGAAAATTAGAGAGACAGTAAACACATCAGTGGTTGAAGCAGGGAGTGAAGAGGGATGACTGGGCGGAACACACATTCATATTCAGTGTTTCTAGGTATTAACGTTTGCATATATGAGGGTTCTCTACCCACAGATTTCTTGTTTCTGTCAGTTAAAGAAAGTGAGCCTTCCAGGCTCCTCTGCCCATGGGGTTTCTTCAGGCAAGGACACTGGAGTGGATTGCCATGCCCTCCTCCAAGGGATCTTCTCAACCCAGGGATCAAACCCAGGTCTCCTGCATTGCAGGTGTATTCTTTTACCATTTGAGCCACCAGGGAAGCCCCTCTGTCCGTTAAAAGGGCCCTAAAAATAAAGGAAAAAGAAACTGGTACCCTGGTACCAAAGCGCACACCTCATTCCAGATCTTGAGTTCNTCAAACCCAGGTCTCCTGCATTGCAGGTGTATTCTTTTACCATTTGAGCCACCAGGGAAGCCCCTCTGTCCGTTAAAAGGGCCCTAAAAATAAAGGAAAAAGAAACTGGTACCCTGGTACCAAAGCGCACACCTCATTCCAGATCTTGAGTTCTCACCACAGTCCTCCAGTAAAAGAGGCAGAGCTCCTTGGAGGATTCAGGCCAGGGCAGGAAATGAGCCTGGAGCATCTCATGGTGCCAGAGAGTAAGGCGTGCTCACCTGGGCTTTGTCAGGGGCCCCAGGGGACAGCTCAGAGAGCCTCCAGTGGCCAAAGCGAGAACAATTTGAGCAACAAAGCAAAGTTCATTTTCTAACCCCAAGTGGAAAATGAGTAGCCTTGAGTCCTCACTGATGAAAATAGTGATGGAAAAAATAAGCCTCTTGGACTGCAAGGGGATCAAACCAGTCAGTCCTAAAGGAAATCAACCTTGAATACTCACTGGAAGGACTGATGCTGAAGCTGAAGCTCCAATACTTCAGCCACCTGATGCTGGGAAAGATTGAAGGCAGGAGGAGATGGGGGTGACAGAGAACGAGATGGTTGGATGGCATCACTGACTCAATAGACATGGGTTTGAGCAAACTCCGGGAGATGGTGAAGGACAGGGAAGCCTGGCTTGGTGCAGTCCATGGGATCACAAAGTGTTGGACCTGACTGAATGACGGAACAACAAAAAGAATTAAATGGGAGAGGATAGACATGTCTGCACATGGGAGAAAGCTTCACCCTCGAGGAGCTGGAGCAGAACTCCCCGTGTAGGACCAGCTTTCTTCCAAAGGCTAGGAGGACCTAGGAATCTTTCTGTCCTGTGTTGGGGTGAGTCCCACCAACCTCGGGCTTGTCAGTTCTTGATGCACGCATGCCGGGGATGCGGCAGGGCCAGTGTGAGCTGCCTACTGGTGCGATATGAGGCCCTGGGCGGGTGAGAGTGACAGGGGCCTGGGTTTTCATGCGCAGAGAGGCTGGGAGGTCTGGAGGGAGCCAAACTCCCTGGTGGCTCAGACGGTAAAGAATCCGCCTGCAATGCAGGAGACCTGGGTTAGACCCCTGGGTCGAGAAGATCCTTTGGAGAAGGGAATGGCAACCCACTCCAGTATTCTTGCCTTGAGAATTCCAAGAGGTTGTAATTCATGGGGTTGTAAAGAGACACAATTGAGAGACAGCATGCATGCACGAATGTGTGTGTATATATATATGTGTGTGTGTGTATATATATACATATATATATTTGTACTTGTAAAAGTACAATCATGACTTTTAAACTGTAGTTTTGTCCAAGGGAGAAGCAGTATGAGAAAGATGCTGTCAGTGTTTGTAAACACAGGGGCCTTTGCAAACCCTCAAGCTTCTGGGTCCTTCTGTGGCTTTGTGTGGTCTTGGAACAAGATGGGGCTCCCAAGGCATGAATGACCTCAGACCAGCCCTGGGAACCTCGCCTTAGACCCCAAACTTTCCCTGACAAAGATTCTTCTTCTTCCAAGAAACACGTTTCCTGCCAATGGAAGGCTCACCCATGCCTTCTGGAAGTGGGTATTTACTAGCCGGGTTCGGGCTGCCTTGTGTCTGGGCATTGACAGCCAGCAGGGAATACGTGAAGTTCTGGGCTTCCCTGGTGACTCAGATGCTATCTGCAATGCGGGAGACCTGGGTTTGATCCCAGAGTCGGGAAGATCCCTGAAGAAGGGAATGGCAACCCACTCCAGCATCCTTGCCTGGAGAATCCCACGGACAGAGGAGCCTGGTGGGCTACAAAGAGGGGTTTGCAAAGAGTCGGACACGACTCAGCGACTGAGCACAGCCATGTAAAGTGCCATCCCGGGTTCACGGTTTTAGAGCTGCTCTTTGAACAACATAATTCCATTGGCTTTGGGTAATGCTACTTTCTGTCTTCCTGGGGAAACTGTCAATAGTTGACACTGTGCTTCTCGGGGTTATCTAGTAACTCTGGATTTTCTGCTCTAAAGGAAGAGGAGTAGCAAAGTGTGTTTCGTTTCTTGAAGGAGAAAGTAATTCACTGCTTCCCTTGGTTGGAGGTGTGGGCATTGGGTGCCGGGCTGGACATGCTGAGAGCTGGGTGGAGGGAGGGGGTGCGGGAGAGCTGGCCTGGGGCCGAGGGGCTGGAATTTGCCCTCTTCCAAGGGAGTTATTCCTTGCAGAGATGGCGAGATGCAGGGAGGGTAGACCCCACTGACGCCCGAGGGGCAGACACTCCAGCCCTTCCCAGTGACAGGGGTGGTACGTGTTTCTCTCTCAAAAGGAACTGGGAATGCTCTGTTCTGAGTGACTCATACCAGTCTGGTGTTATTTGTAAACATCTTTCCTCGGAGAGATTTAAACAGAAAGTGTGGAAGTTCCGTTTTCCCGGCAGCTTGTTGCTGCAGTGGTTGAGTTCTGCTTCAGGGCAGAGCAAAAGATGCTCTGCTCGCTGGCCTCACGCAAGGCGCCGCCACTCAGACATCACGCTGGTGAAGGAGAAGGCGCCAGGATGAAATTCCCAGGGCGGGTGCTGCTTAGCCAAGCTGAATGACAAAGGAAGCGTTCTCTCCCGAGGGTGGGGGAGAGTCCAAGGCCGCCTCCTGGTGCAGCCCCCTCGTCCCATCCCATAATGCTTGGGCTATTTTTAAAGCTCAGGGTGCTTTGGAGACCCTTTCACTCCCAAAATGAAACATGAGCAAATGAAACCATCACTACAAATGCCCAAAAGGGAGTCAGGCAGCCTCGTTTTGCCCTCCCACTTCCTGTTCCGGCTGCCTTGCTGACCCTCCTTGCAATGCTGTATGTGGGGTATCCATACTGTGTTTTCCTCTCCCTGATTCTTTAACAAGTTTTCTCTGTAAGTCACGTCAGTGGCAGGTAAGTCAGACCGATCGCTGTGTGGAGGGGATCCTGGAGAATCCTCTAGTTGGTGGGGGTGGGTAGGAAGGCAGGCTGGAGCAGGCCACTGGAATGAATGCTGTTGTTCAGTTGTTAAATCACGTCCAACTCTGTGACCCCATAAACTGCAGCAGGCCAAGCTTCTGCGTCCTTCACTATCTCCAGGAGTTTGCTCAAACTCATGCCCATTGAGTCAGTGATGCCATCTAACCATCTCATCCTCTGTCACCCCCTTCTCCTCCTGCCCTCAATCTTTCCCAGCATCAGGGTCTTNAAGCTTCTGCGTCCTTCACTATCTCCAGGAGTTTGCTCAAACTCATGCCCATTGAGTCAGTGATGCCATCTAACCATCTCATCCTCTGTCACCCCCTTCTCCTCCTGCCCTCAATCTTTCCCAGCATCAGGGTCTTTTCCAAAGAGTCGGCTCTTCACACCAGGTGGCCAGTGTATTGGAGCTTTAGCTTCAGCATCAGTCCTTCTGATGGATATTCAGGGTTGATTTCCTTTAGGATGGACTGATCTCCTTGCTGTCCAAGGGGACTCTCAAGAGTTTTCTCCAGCACCGCAATTTGAAAAATTCACCGGAATGAATGGATTGATTGCAAAGGCTTTTCTTTCCTTAGCTGTCTTTTCCCATGTGCAGACATGGTTCCCATCACACTGACTCAGGCAAGGTCGCGGTTTCTCCTGATTCCTTGCGTGATTCCCACACAGCGTGGTCCTTCTCTTGGTGGCTCAGCCGTTTTCCCTCATGAGACTCTTAGAAGTCTTTCAAAAAGAGTGAAAGGAAGGAAGAGGGAGAGACGAAGGGAGGGAGGACGGGAACCGGAGAGAAAGAAAGGAGGGAAGCGGTGCTCGCGTGCCGGCGATGTCATCAGCGGAAACGCTCTGCTTCCACGTGGACTGGGGTCAGAGGGGAAGCAAGGACCGTCTCCGTTTCTGCTTCCTCCCTTCTCCCATCTGCTCCTCTCCCGCCCTGTCCTCTCCTCTCTTTTCCTGTCTCCCTCTGCTTTTTTTTTCATTTGAAAGAATTGGATGCTGGCCCATCCAGACAGAGCCGGCGTAGAGAGGAAGAGGTCAGGGAGGACGTTAACTGCGAGTGGAAACAGCAAGAGATCAGACACGCTGATTTCCTGCCCTTAAATCGGGAGAGGAAGAAGCCGTTTTCCTGCTCCTGCAGGATCTGGGTGGAAGAAGGCAGAGCTTCTCGCCCCCTGACACCCCCCTCCCGGGCACCCCAGTCGAAGACGCGAAGGCTCCAAGCACTGCCGCTGGCAGGGCCTGCGCCCCGTGTCCGCAGGAACACAGCCCCGCACTGTCAGGGATTAGGCGGAACAGATGCACCTAAGATGCTTAAGGCTTTTTCCAGACCCAAGACCACTTTGCAGCCAGAGATGCGGCTTGGAGGAAGTGGGGTAATTAGATGGTCTCCTTCTGGGAGGGCTGCAAGCCTCAGACCTGCGTGTCTGAGCCCCTGCCCTTCCTCGGCTGCCTTCCTGCTTCTCAATCTTTTCTTCTTTCCTTTTCCTGCTTTTTAATTTTCTTCTCCATCTACTTCCTGTTCATGTTTTCCCTTCTTTATTTGTCCCAACTTCTTTTCCTTGTTTCTTTTCCCGTTGTGCATCCCTTTCATCCCTTCTTGGACCGCCCTGGTGGCTCAGACGGTAAAGAATCTGCCTGCAATGCAGGAGACTTGGGTTCGATCCCAGGGCCAGGAAGATCCTCTGAAGAAGGGAATGGCTCCTTGCTTGGAGAATCGCATGGACAGAGGAGCCTGGTGGGCTGCAGTCCACGGGGTCGCAAAGAGTCAGACACGGCAGAGTGACTAAACACTTCGGCTTCGGGCCCCCTGTGCCTCCCCTTCTTTTCCTCTTCGCTTTCTTCACTATGTTCTTTGTGTTTTTTTTCAGGTTTATCATGACTTTGAGTTTTGACTCCCTTGTCAACTGAGATGGATTGCAATTCCCAGGGAGAGAAAGTACGAGCTGAATAACTGGAAATCCGTGCCTGCCTTCCTGTGGCCACGGAGAGGTGTTAGAACACGAAAGTGATGACTGCTCAGGTGCTCGTAACTTCTGTAACAGCCCCGGTGGGCAGCTGAGTGATTTCTGGTTTACAGATGGGACAGGCCTGGACACCAGGCCTGGACAAGCTCGCGCTAACTGTTGGGGAGCCCCTCTCCAGTGCTCCCCACTCTCGGTGCAGCCTTGACGACAGAGGATGAAGGGGCCGTGGGTACTGGGTGTGGGGAGGGCTTCCGGCTCGGGTCAAACCTCTAAAGCAACGGCCCCTGCCTCTGACCTGTACCAGCGTTACCTGCTGGGCCCCACCGCAGCCTTTCAGTTCAGACCAGGGGCGGAGCCTGAGGGCGCGGCTAACAAGTTCCCGGGTGGTACTAATGATGTTGGCCTGGCAACCATACTTGGAGAACCAGTGGTTTAAAGGCATCAACTTTACCGACTTTCCTGGTGGTTTAGTGGGTAAGAATCTGCCTGCTTGCAGGGGACATGCGTTTGGTCCCTGGTCCGGGAAGATCCCACATGCTGTGGAGCCACTAAGCCCGTGTGCGGCAGCTACTGAGCCTTCACCCTGCAGCTACTGAAGCGCGTCTGCCTAAAGCCCGTGCTCCACACCGAGAGAAGCCACCGCAACTAGGAGGGGTCCCCCGCTTGCCACACCTAGAGAGCCTGCAACAGCAGTGAAGACCCAGTACAGCCAAAATAAGTGAATTCAAATAAAAGACAAAACGTTTTTTTAAAAAGCATCAACTTTAGACTTAGGCGCCCGGTCCAAGCTCAGACCCAGGGGGCCGGAAGTGCTTTCCAGACTCTGACTCAAGTGCAGAGTGGTGTAAGTGGAAGTACTGGAGGGTCCAGCCTGCCTCCTTCACTGGACTGAAGGACTGGAGGTTTCTTTATAAAATAGAAAAATATAAACATGATAAGCAGTTGAGGGAGTCAAAAGAAGGGGAAAAATAGAGTTTAGTAAAAATAGCTAACATCCAATAAGGGTAATTTCCCCTCTTCGTTGCCAGAGTGACATGCATGTCCCTTTCGTTTCCTGGTTGACCACATCCTGTTTTCATTTTGGGAAAAGGACCCTTGAATTTTTTCTCTTGAATCCAATTCTCCTTTCTCCAAACTGCCTTCCAGAGAATGTCTTCTTACCTAGACAATTTGGAAGGTATGAACAGATTGATCTTTATGTGTCGTTCGGCACGTGGGGTTCTAATTCCCTGACCAGGGGCAGAACCCAAGGCCCCTAAACAGTGAGAGCGCAGAGTCTTAACCACTGGACTGCCGGGGAAGTCCCTATCTTTTTTTTTTTTACAACCTGTGAACTTTGGCAAAATGGCAGTTGAGTACTATATTAATTGTGGCAAGGCACAATGTATTAATTGTGCAAACAATTGCTGAGTATCTCTTGCTTGTGATAGAAAACAAATCGTTAAGAACCATTCGAAGGAGGTCACAAGAAAGTTCTGGTAGAATTCCTGACTTCAAGGCACTTACAGCCTGATTTGGAGAAAAAGATGTACGTGTAAGCAACAGGACAATAATCATATCCTTTAGTAGTTTCCGGCTTCCCTGGTGGCTCAGAGGTTAAAGCGTCTGCCTCCAATGCGGGAGACCTGGGTTCGATCCCTGGGTCGGGAAGATCCCCTGGAGAAGGAAATGGCAATGCACTCCAGTATTCTTGCCTGGAGAATCCCATGGACGGAGGATCCTGGTGGGTTGCAGTCCACGGGGTCACAAAGAGTCGGACACGACTGAGTGACTTCACTTACTTAGTAGTTTCCAGTGACTCTCAATGTAGCAACTCACAGAAAGGAAAGTGCAGAGTAGGCTGATATAGGCACAAAAGAAACACGTTTAATTTGATTGATAAAAAGGAGGAAAAATTGAGAAAATTTAAAAGAATTTCAGGTATTAAAGTCAGTATAACTTTGCATAAACAACACTTCCAACAGCTTTATGCGGCACACACACAACGTCGGGGGCGGGGGGTGGTGAAGAAGATGACTGAGTCTGTCATCAGGAGGCTTGTTGTGGGGACTTCCTGGGTGGTCGAGTGGTTAGGAGTCTGTGCTCCCAGTGCAGGGGACATGGGTTCGATCCCCGGTTGGGGAGGATCCTACACGCTGTACAGTATGGCCAAACGGAAAAAGCAAGCTTTTCAGGACTTGCCACTTAGGACTCTGTGATCCGAACCAGTCACTTGAGCTTCTTAGGTGTTGATTTCTGCAAACAGCAGGGGGATTTCCGGTATCTATCTCTATCAGCTGAACTTCAGTTAGGAAGTGGCAGCTGGTATTTGAAGCAAAAAGGCATTTAAACTGGGAACGAGTTGCTTTAAAGAGAAAAGATGAGGAGNTTTCATTCTGAGCTTAATTTTATTTGATATTTTTCCTTAGAAAAATGAGCTAAATTAATTCCACTTAATTGAATGTTTTTGTTACTTTTCTCCTGACTGAGATTTTTACCATAGTATTTCTAAAGTTTCCTCATGATTAATAACAAATCATGGAGGAAATTTTAATTTATAATGCTTTATTTTTTTAATTTATAATGCTTTATTTTTTTTTAAGTTATGAGTTTGTTGACCTGAAATAAGTAGGCAACCAAATATTTCTCCAGCAAAAAATGAGTTTATTTGGGATTAGCAGAGAATTGCAATTCCTAGCCTGCAGCCAAGATCCAAGTCCCAGCATGGCAGGGAAAGGAGAATGTTTTTACAGAGAGGAAAAGGAAATTGGGAGGACTCTGCAGTAAATACCCTGGAGAAGGGTATTCTGGCCTGAAGAATTTCATGGACTGTATGGTCCATGGAGTCACTAAGAGTCAGAGACAAGTGAGCGGCTTGGACTTTCATACAGTAAACAAAGAGCTGGTAGCTTTTCATTGGTTGAATCATTGTGGGGAAAGAGAAGAGTCTATTTTCTTGTTGTCCTGTGCTCAGTTGTGTTCAACTCTTTGTAGCCCACCAGGTTCTTCCTTCTGTTGAGCTCTTTCAAATCCTAGAAGATGATGCTGTGAAAGTGCTGCACTCAATACGCCAGCAAATTTGGAAAATTCAGCAGTGGCCACAGGACTGGAAAAGGTCGGTTTTCATTCCAATCCCAAAGAAAGGCAATGCCAAAGAATGCTCAAACTACTGCACAATTGCATCCATCTCACAACCTAGTAAAGTAATGCTCAAGTTTTTCCAAGCCAGGCTTCAACAATATGTGAACTGTGAACTTCCAGATGTTCCAGCTGGATTTAGAAGAGGCAGAGGAACCAGAGATCAAATTGCCAACATCTGTTGGATCATGGAAAAAACAACAGAGTTCCAGAAAAATATCTACTTCTGCTTTACTGATTATGTGAAAGCCTTTGACCGTGTGGATCACAATAAACTTTGGAAAATTCTTAAAGAGATGAGAATACCAGACCACCTGACCTGCCTTTTGAGAAATCTGTATGCAAATCAAGAAGCAACAGTTAGAACTGGACATGGAACAACATACTGGTTCCAAATAGGTAAAGGAGTACGTCAAGGCTGTATATTGTCACTCTGCTTATTTAACTTATATGCAGAGTACATCATGAGAAATGCTGGGCTGTATGAAGCACAAACTGGAATCAAGATTGCTGGGAGAAATATCAATAACCTCAGATATGCAGATGACACCACCCTTATGGCAGAAAGTGAAGAGAAACTAAAGAGCCTCTTGAGGAAAAATTTGACTTAAAGCTCAACATTCAGAAAACTAAGATCATGGCATCTGGTCCCATCACTTCATGGGAAANGTCAGCACTCGGGCGCCCCACCCGCGGGGCGCTCTGCCCAGCGCCGCCTCCCACCCTCACCCGTGACTCACCTGTCTCCCGCCGGCCCCCATCGCCGGGTCCCCGCGGGGCTAGTCCAGGACCGGCCCTGCTGGGAACCGCAGGACCGCACCACGCGGCTGACCCGCCTGCACATCAAGGCACCGAAATGAAAGGGCAAGACAGGCCCAGGCCCAGCCACGGCGGCGAGTCCGCAAAGAAATGCAGCGTCCTTCTGAGCGGTGAGGACTCTTGGTTCACATCGCTTTCGCACTGGAGGTTCTTTTTGCCAACACGTTAGGGAATTGGACATAAGGGCTACAGAGAAGCCGTTTCTAGGTAGAAAGCACTTTAGGAACTGCCTGAAACTGCACCGCAGTGGCAGGTATCTTTGTGAATCGCAGCCCATCCCAGCAGGAGTAACTGAGGCGGAAATCAGTCTTTCTGAGTGAATGAGTGAAAGTCGATCCTTCGTGTCCGACTCTTTGCGACTCTTTGCAACCCTGTATAGTCCATGGAATTCTCCAGGCCAGAACTTTGGAGTGGGTAGCTTTTCCCTTCTCCAGGGGATCTTCCCAACCCAGGGAGTGAACCCAGGTTTCTCACACTGCAGGTGGATTCTTTACCAGCTGAGCCACAGGAAAGCTCAGTCTTTTTAGCTCAGTAGAAAACTTACCCAATAAATGAATACAAATTCTGTTTTTAGGTCTGATGTTTGAGCAAGTGTAGACTGAGAATTCTCTGCAATCGGAATATCACTACTGATGCAAAAATGTAATTATTCCAGTCTAATCTGGCTTAAGAGGTGGAGCAGTTTGAGATCAGGAATAGATCATGAGACCAAGATGAAAGAATCAGTGACTACAGTACGACTCTTTGCAATACTTGGCTAAAGGTAGGTTGCACCGGTCCTGTATTGTGCAACTCCAGAAGGCAGTCTTCCTAGCAACCACAATACGCAGAGTGTTTTGCAAAGCAATGGCCCTGGGTAACACTTTTCCCAGTCCTTTAGGGAGGGGTATGTGGGAGATTCCTGGGTGGTCCAGTGGTTAAGACTCAGCGCTTCCAGTGCCGGGGATGCAGACTCGATCCCTGGGTGGGGAACAAAGATCCCCCCAGGCAGCGCCACGAAGCCGAGGAAATAAAGAAAAAGGAAAAGCTGCTACCCGAACAAAACAGTGCATAGTATTTGGAGTTCATCTTTGTGTCTATTTAGGCTTTCCTTAACTCTTTGGCAAATTCCATGTATAATTCATTCATATGGATTCAGTCAATTCAGAAATTTTTGTTATGAAATAGTTACAGGTTTATAGGAAGTTGAAAAGCAGTATACAAGAAAGTCCCAGTGTACNCTTTGTGTCTATTTAGGCTTTCCTTAACTCTTTGGCAAATTCCATGTATAATTCATTCATATGGATTCAGTCAATTCAGAAATTTTTGTTATGAAATAGTTACAGGTTTATAGGAAGTTGAAAAGCAGTATACAAGAAAGTCCCAGTGTACACGTTATACACTTTATGGAGTTTTGCTCAGTGATGAAACTAGACATAATATCTAATATGAAAACCAGGAAATTGCCATTATTACAATCCACTGAGCTTATTCAGATTTTGGCAGCTTTAACACGCAGTTGTGTGTGTGTGTGTGTACACTTCAATACAGTTTCATCGTAATAAACTGGCGGTACATTCTGGTAAACACTTACACAATGAACATATATTCCACATCCAAGGACACCTCCCACCTATTACACCCTCCTCCGTTCCTAACCTCTGGTGACTCCTAAGTGGTCCTCTGGCTCTATAACTTCATAAGACTTATATAAATGGGAATTTAATCTTTTAAAAAACTGCCAATCATTTTTTTGGGGGGCCAATCATTTTTTAACTAATTCTTTTGTTACAAAGTCCTGACTTAAAGATTTCTAGGTAAGTATTCCTCGGGGGAAGTGCTTGAACTGGGGAGACCCAGCTATTAGGGATCGAGAATACGGTACCTGGAGGGACAGGAGAAACCAGGAGAGCACTTCTTAAGCACTTGCTGTGTGCCAGGCCCTGTGCTCAGGCTTCATGTGGGCTGCTGATAGGTCTCCAGGGACGTAACGTAATTTGCCCCGTATCTGGGAGCTTTGGGCTGAATTGGCACAAACTAGTGAACAGGGACATTAAACCAGGGATGAATTACAGGCACCTCCAGGCTCTCAGGTCGGGAGGGCTCTGAAAACAGGAGTGAACGTGACAGGTCTGACCAGTTAGGCGCTGTGGTGCCTGAAGTAAAGACATCTGCTGAATATCACTTTGGAGCCCATGTCGCACTCTGGTTTTGTGAAATCTCTACCTATTCGTCCATGGAGCTATGCCTGATGCAGAGCAGGTACAATCTCGGTGTGCCAACCTTGTCTGAACACCAGGGGATATACTCCAGCCAGTCTACAGGCAGAGTCCTCTGGCATGATAGTCCAATGCTATAGAGATTGAATATTTACAACCGTTTTGAAGTTGGGACACCTGTTGATGTTTGGTTAGCATGGTGGCCAAGAAGGTCATGTTGTCTAACATTTATACTTTATTTATTTAGGCGAATAATAATTGATGGTGCTGGTGGGATTTTGTTGGACTAAAAAATCTGGAGGCCTCTTGAACATTGCCACAGGAGATAGCTTGCGTTTAACCATTGTTTCTAAGCTAGAATCTGAGGCCATAGAGCCAGAAGTCAAAAAGACTGATATTTGGTTCTCACCTAAGGAGAGAAACAGTCACTGTGTCCTTGACACCGGGCATGTTGACAGCCCGGGTGAATTACATTCACCCCAAGTGGGAGACAGCTTTGATGACTCCAGAAATTTTTGCAGCCATGACATTAAAAGATGCTTGCTCCTTGGAAGGAAAGCTATGACAAACCTAGACAGCGTATTAAAAAGCAGAGACATCACTTTGCTGACAAAGGTCCGTCTAGTCAAAGCTATGGTTTTTCCAGTGGTCATGTATGGATGTGAGAGTTGGACCCTAAAGGAGGCTGATGCTTTTGAACTGTGGTGCTGGAGAAGGCTCTTGAGAGTCCCTTGGACTACAAGGAGATCCAACCAGTCCATTCTAAAGGAAATCAGTTCTGAATATTCATTGGAAGGACTGATGCTGAAGCTGAAGCTCCAGTACTTTGGCCACCTGATGTGAAGAGCCAACTCATTGGAAAAGACCCTGATGCTGGGAAAGATTGAGGGCAGGAGGAGAAGGGGACGACAGAGGATAAGATGGTTAAACAGCATCACTGACTCAATGGACATGAATTTGAGCAAAATCCAGGAGATAGTGGAGGACAGAGGAGCCTGGTATGTTGTAGTCCATGGAGTCAGAAAGAGTTGGACATGACTTAGTGACTGAACAGCTACAACATTAAACTTTTGTTCTTCAACCCTTTGTCTTGGAAACCCCCTCATTCTCAGTCCCCTTCTCATTATGGTTAAAACAGTGTAGTAGTGACTTGTGAGTCCCTCAAGGACAAAAGCAAACAAATTCCCTTTTAGCAAATTACAAGTCAAAACAAACAGCATTAAAGCCAAGTCCAGAGGAAGCTGATCTTAAGAGGAACACTGGAAAATTTTTGTTTACAGATAAGAGCACCATGATGCACTGCAGATAGAATTTCTCCATAAAGAGGAGTCCTTAGATTTATCACATGGACTCTCCGTCCACCCTTGTTCCTTTGTAGCAAGCCTCCTTCTGTGAGAAGCACATTAAAGCCCCCCTTTCTGTCATCTACAATCCTAACATCCAGAAAGCGGTGAAAACCAACGAGTTTTGTATATCTGAGACCATTGGCAGCGATATCTGACCTGAACTGACTTAAAACCACTTACAGAACTTACTTATCTCATGTACTGTGAGCTTTCACATTTCATTGCAAAAATATTGGTGTTTGAGCACGGATATGAACTTGGGCAAACTCTGGGAGGTGGTGAGGGACAGGAAGGCCTGGCATGCTGCCGTCCATGGGGTCACAAAGAGTCACACGACTGGGCTACTGGACACTCCCCCTGGGGCGGGACCCGTTTTACCAAGTTTCGGCAGATTCACTGCCTTGTCCTTTAAAAATCTGAAAACCTCTGAATTCTTAACACAGCTGCTGCCAGGGTTCTGGGTAAGAGATTGTGGACCTAAAACACAGCCTTGCTATTTTTGATAGACGAGGGGACCCAACCAGATGGCTCAGCTCATCAAGCCTTTAGTCCCGTCCCTGACAAAGTCTAAGGCGACATAATCCCACATTAAACCCCAGACTCCAACACTTCCTCTCTCCTGCCCTGTGTCCAAGCAGTGAGGCCTTCAGGCCGGCTGGGCACAGAGGTGACCACAGCACTGACCCTCCTGCGGCTTCTCCGTGTAGATGAGGCAAGAGGAGCGCTGGACCCATCACTGCCCAAGCATCCATCGGGTGTGTGAGACCTTATGGTAAATCCACTGAGTCATCCCCTCGTTAATTCGTCAACCTTTCATTCACTCAGTTACCACTTACCACGTACCTTTTGTGACCTCATGATGTCTCACAGAGAGCCATGTACAAAATGAGAGGGAGAGGGTGGAGCTTGGACTCAATCAGGATTTCCCAGACAATGTTCTATAGAATCCAAGAGATGGTAGTGGATTTAAGAGGAAAAAGATTTCCATGATTAAGTCTTGAAAATGATGCATGAAACAGCGTTAAAACAGGTTTCTTCACTGCCACTCTTTTCTGGGTCTTTGATAATGTAATACGCATGGCTGACATCCAAAAGTGGGCATTAGTGTTGCCCAAGGAAGGCTTGCCCAAGGCCTCTGGGTCTCTCCCAGTTCGGAGCGGCTTCGTATTCTGTGGAGGCTGTAGGAATGAATCACACAGAAGTTGGCAGACTGGGATGACTTTATAAGGCAATGGGAGACATTGTCCCTACGTTGTCAAGGGCTGGAGGCACTGGTTGCCTCTTCCAGCTGCTCTGAAACAAGGCGCCAGGGCAGGTGGCCACCCAGGCTGTGGGAGTCGAGAGGATGCTTTTCTGCGCTCATCTAACCTGGAAAGGCAATAGCCTCTTGTGAGCAATTTCCAGCCGCAGCTCTGAATTTCTTCTCTTCCCTAGACCGCTTGCCTTTCAGGGCGTTGTGCCAGGCACACAGAGAACACGCCTACCCTCTGACCTCCTATAGCATTTTGAGAACTAAGATTTCTCCTGAGCCAAGAACACGGGCGTATAGGAGGAGTCCTGTTTTCACGACTATTGTCTCCCAACCACCCTGGATTCCTTACGGTAACCTCATTATACTATCCTTGCAATCAACCAAGATAGTGGAAGTTGTGCAGTTGTGTCCGACTCCTTGTGACCCCATAGACTGTACAGTCCATGGAATTCTCCAGGCCAGAATATCGGCGTGGGTAGCCTTTCCCTTCTCCAGGGGATCTTCCCAACCCAGGGATCAAACCCAGATCTCCTGCATNTTGTGCAGTTGTGTCCGACTCCTTGTGACCCCATAGACTGTACAGTCCATGGAATTCTCCAGGCCAGAATATCGGCGTGGGTAGCCTTTCCCTTCTCCAGGGGATCTTCCCAACCCAGGGATCAAACCCAGATCTCCTGCATTGCAGGCAGATTCATCAGCTGAGTCACCAGGGGGGCCCAAGAATACTGGAGTCGGTAGCCTAAATCTTCTCCAGCGAATCTTCCTGACCCAGGAATTGAACCAGGGTCTCCTGCACTGCAGGCGGATTCTTTACCAATTGAGCTGTCAGGGAAGCTCCAACCAAGGTATGTCTGTCTATTACCTATCTATCAATCATCTGTACCTGTGTATCCATCTATCTATCATCTATATCCATCTATGTACCTGTCCATCTGTCTATCATTTATCTATATCTACCATCTGTCTATCTATCATCTATGTACCTCATCTTTGTAGAGAGGGATCAGTAGGTCCCTTCCCTGAAGCTGTGAGCTCACCTGGCAGTGAGGAGAGGCGAGAAGGGTCAGAGGAGAGGGCGTGGGCTGATGACCTCCCTGAGCTGGGCAGTGGGTGTGGGCGGCCTGACCCCAGGTCCTCCCCTTCCAGAAATCCCGGCACGCCTTAGCTGGGGAGAAGGCGCCTGGTTGCTCATCTACCGGCTCAGGGCCTGGACCTGCCGACAGAGCCTGAAATGCTGGCCGGGCGCTCTGGCTCTCCTGCCCCTGTGGCTCCTCCTGCCCCTGGTTCCTGCGCGTCTTGTCCCCCCCCTGCAGGCTCGCCCTGCTCTCAGCGCCTCTCCCACCTCACCTGACCTCACTGGGCACACCAGGATGATACTTGTCTCTCCCACCATCACAGAGAGACTTGGACTTCTCAGAAGCTGCTTCCTCGTCGGCGTCTGTGCATGTGTGTGTGTGTGTGAAATAGCTTTATTGAGATAATTTACACATCCACTATTCACCCACTTACAGCTTACAAATCAATGGTTTCTAGTATATTTACAGCTATGCAATCACCGCTATAATCAGTTTTAGGACGTTTTTATTACTTCGAAGATAAACCTCATTAACTCCTCTTTAGCTTCCACCCTCCTGTCCTGACATCCCACTCCCCACCTGCCGTAATCAAATGCTACTCTACTTTCTGTTTTATTTACCAAGCGTGCATGTGTGCTAAGTTGCTTTGCTTTAGTCGTGTCTGACTCTTTGCGACCCCAGGGACTGCAGCCCACCAGGCTCCTCTAGCCATGGGATTCCCCAGGTAAGAATACTGGAATGCACTGCCGTTCCCTCGTCCAGAGGATTTTCCTGACCCAGGGATCAAGCTCAGGTCTCTTATGTCTCCTGCTCTGCCAGGTGCGTTCTGTGCCGGCAGTGCCCCCTGGGAAGCCCATTTACCAAGCACGCAGGGGAAATAAATGAAAACCCTTTCTCTTGCAATGCAAACTATACTCACTGATTGTCAACTGCATAGGAATTGTGCCCCCAAAATCAGCTCAGTAAGACAGAGGTGGGGGAGGCTCCATGTGTGAACACTGGGAGGTCTGAGGTCACAGAAGGCTAAGAATCATGGTTCCTTCTTCTGCTTCCTGTGCCAGGGGACACGGGAGACATTTCTTGCCCCAAACTTTCCTCCTCATGACTAAGTAAAGGGCTGCTGTCAAGAAGCCGATTACAGAGCAGACACAGGGACCTCCAGGTAAAGCTGGAACTTAGGTTGTGAGACATCAAAGCGGCAGGAAGCTTGATCACTTAAGGCCCATTTAGCCCCATTCTGTGGATGTGGTAACTGAGGCTCGGAGAGCATCAAGATAGGACTGGAATCCAGATACCTGTGAATCCTGGACTCCATTCTCTTGGCAGAACAAAAAGCATTTTGTCCAAGTGTATGGTGAGTCAGACCAGGCTGCTGCTGCTGCTGCTAAGTCGCTTCAGAAGTATCCGACTCTGTGTGACCCCATGGACTGCAGCCCACCAGGCTCCTCCATCCATGGCGTTTTCCAGGCAAGAGTACTGCAGTGGGTGCCATTGCCTTCTCCCAGACCAGGCTAGAAGGGCTGAAAAGGAAATCTGCAGAAGATGCCACTTAAGCACGGAGAAAAGTCACTGCTGTCTCGTGATTAGAAAATGAAGCATCTTCTGGAAGCTTCTCCCCTCAAGCTATGTTAGCAATGGAGGGCATTGTGGGGAGCATCAGGAGGCTTTCAGGAGGGGTCGTGTTCAACTGTGGCTCAGGTGGTAAAGAGCCCCCCTGCAGGTGATGTAGGAGATGCAGGTTCGATCCCTGGGTCAGGAAGATCCCCTGGAGAAGGAAATGGCAGCCCACTCCAGTATTCTTGCCTAGGAAATCTCATGAACAGAGGAGCCTGGTAGGCTAGAGTCCACGGGGTCACAAAGAGTTGGACATGACTTAACAAAAGCAGCAACAGTGTGTTCAACTAGGTTTGCATTTTAGAGGGGAGACATCACGGCGATCAGCTGTCCCACGGAGGGGAGGCACCCGGCGGGGCAGGAGGGATCCACTTGGGATGACCGATGATGGTGGCCTGGGATAGAGGCAGTGGAATTTGCATGCAGGAGTTTCAGAATTTTTCTAAATTTAGTTTGGATGCTTTTAGTCATGGAAAGGTCTTTTAATTTTCCTTGGACACTCAGATGAGCTTACAAAACAACATTTTCAGTGTAAAAGCATCAGACACATGTGGGTCATTTCAGTTCCTCCCTGGCCCCACTCCAAAGAAGTGGGTTTTCAACTTTTAAAAAACTGGTGCTTGGCAGCCATACACAGATAAAGTATTTGTGAAGAGTCATTTGTTGGTGCTTTGACTTTTAAAATCTGTTCTAAAAAAATTAAGAATAGGAAATGGCCTTGGGCTCAACTTTCCTGTGAAATGAAGCAGAGTGTGTGTTGAGTGACTCTCTTGCCCCCAGAAAAAAATCCTTGTGGGGAGGACAGGATGAAAATAAAAGTCAATGAGGCCTGATTCCTACTCTGTGCAACTTATAATGAAGTTGGATAATGAAATGACACACATGGGGCTATTAATTATGTAATTAAGTGTTAGGGATACTGTTACTGGCTTGTAATAAAGTGATGTTTTATGGCCAGCAGGGAGCTGAGTAGCTCAGAATTGCCTGGAGGAGGGAGGCTTGGAGTCGCTCAGAATGACTGTGTGTGCGTCTGTGCTAAGTTGCTTCAGTCGTGTCTGACTCTTTGTGACCCCATGGACTGTAGCCCACCAGGCTCCTCTGTCCCTGGGATCCTTCAGGCAAGAATACAGGAGTGGGTTGCCATACTTCCCTCCAGGGGCTCTTTCTGACACAGGGATTGAACCCGCGTTTCTTACCCCTCCAGAGAAGACAGGGCGGGCAAGCCTTGCGGTTGGGGAGCACANCCTGGGATCCTTCAGGCAAGAATACAGGAGTGGGTTGCCATACTTCCCTCCAGGGGCTCTTTCTGACACAGGGATTGAACCCGCGTTTCTTACCCCTCCAGAGAAGACGGGGTGGGCAAGCCTTGCGGTTGGGGAGCACACAGGGCTGGACTGAGGGGATCGTCTTGAGTGCTCTGGACCAGGTCAGTGTTCCCGCCAGAGAGCCGCAGGGCGCAAAGATCGAGAAGAGGAGATTGCAGGCTCGAAGGAGCCCAGAAGCCTTTTCTTAAGCAAAGAGTTGACTGGTTTGAGTGATGACTCCACATCCTTCTGAAGTGTTTAGTGTTTAATGCTCCTGGGCTGAGGGTTTGGAAAGGAAATGCACCCCTGGTCTTGGCACGGTTCCACAGAGACAGGGAGGCTTGTAGGGGGCTCCCCTGCCCCTCTTCCCATCCTGATGCGTGTCCAGAGCCACTGAAAAGAGACACATCCTTGCCCAGGAGCTCTGCTGTGTCCAGACAGGTGGAGGGACTTTAAGGAGGAAGGGATTCATCTCCGCCTTTGCCAGCCCTCTTCACTCCAGAACTTCCTTGACGGACGGTGTGAGACGTAGTTACTGCCTCTATTGGGTCACCTGTCTCTTCCTACGTATATGAATTTTTGGCAGCTTCAAAACCATCTTTTTAACTCATTTTGACTGGCCTGCATATCTCCCAGGTGTCATCTCGGGCCCTGGGAAGAGCCGTGTGGTGGCAGAAACCTGGAACATCTACCTGGAGCCTGCGAGCCTGGAAGTGAAGGGCATCCTCGGCTTTCATCTCAAAGCCTTTTCAGAGCCCTCATGGTGAAGCCTGCAGCCAAGGAGACATGCCCTTCCCAGGGTCTCAAAGTTGTCCGAATATGAGAACATCTTTATATGTGATAAAACTGCCTTCCATGTGTCTCCTTTGAAAGAAATCAAATAAGCCCAAATCTGTGGACTGGATTTGCCCGTTGAATGCGTGTTTCTTAGTCAGGATGCTATTTAGTAGTCAGGATGCACTGGGTTATACTACAGTAAACACCCCCCCCACCCTCAAGTCTCAGGGGCTTAAAGCCTCAAAGGTTNAAAAAAAAAAAAAAACAGAGCAAGTTTTCTATTTTTTCCAGTCCTGGTAGCATTTCCTGTTTGTTTGTTTGTTTTTGATATCAGGGTGGAGTTGAGTAAACCATTCTCTCCAGTTAACGGCAGAAGAATATTCTACTTTAATGCATAACCTTGTTAAGGCTTTGTTTTAGATTTTTTCCCTTTTATATCCAACCTCCACACCCATTTTTATTCTTCATCCACACAAATTTCTAGTATATATAGTATATATTCTTAGTGTATTATTGAATACTTGAAAATCTAAGTACTTATGCTATTTCATACATGCAGTTTAAAACCATATCAAATTTATTGTTGAGTCTGTTTTCCTTTAAGTCTTACGTTTTAAAAATCTAGAAAAGATGTCGTCAAACATGTAGCTTATTAGATTTTGGTGCTACTTCACAGCCCAATTTGTGCAAATGCAGGCCATTATCAATTCTCATTGATTACCAAAGTTCTTCATCTTCACAACTCTCCAAGGGAAATATTTTCAGCTCACCTGTACCAAAAATTCAAGGTACAATATTTTCACAAAATACAAAATAAGCTAAAAAACATAATTAAACTTTGGCCAATTCATTATTTGAAACTAATGTAGTCAATTCAAAAAATTTTAAATGCACAAAAATAAAATCATAGGCCTACTTCAATTAGTTATTAAATTTGAATGTGAAAATTCAATGTGAAATATTGGCTAACTGATTTAAATTGTGTGTTCCCAAATAATACATATTGATCAAATGAATTATCTCAACAATGCAAGAAGGCTTAATGTCAAATTTATTATACACTATAAAATCAATAATCTAAAAGAGATACATTACTTTTTTGATCAAATAAATTATCTCAACAATGCAAGAACGCTTAATATCAAATTTGAAATATACCATAGCATCAATAATCTAGAAGAGAGGCATTATTTTTTTGATCAAAAGGCATTATTTTTTTGATCAAATGAATTATCTCAACAATGCAAGAAGACTTAATATCAAATTTAAAATACATCATAACATCAATAATGTAAAAGAGAGACATTATTTTTTAACTTACTGGATAAAGACAAATGACAACCCACTCTGGTGTTCTTGCCTGGAGAATCCCAGGGAAGGGGGAGCCTGGTGGACTGCCGTCTATGGGGTTGCACAGTGCCGGACACGACTGAAGCGACTTAGCAGCAGCAGATAAAGTCGAAGGCATTGCCTAAGTTTAATAGTTCATTGTAACTAAGATAAAATTAAAAAAATAAGAAAAATGAAAAATTGGCTAAGGCCTACTGAATTACATCAATGAATTTTCAATTTTAAAAAGAAAAAATAAATGTATTAAAGAAAAGATAAGAATGATGCCTGCTCATGGTGATGTCTCACCATGTAAAAGGGAAAAACAAATTATTTAATAAACAAAACATATAAAAGATAAAATAGTTATATTTGCAAATAAAATAGCTCCATTAATGTTAATGGGAAACATTGGACAATGAACAGGTAGATATTAGATCTGAAAACAGACTTCAGAAAACGTGTCAGTATTAAAAAAAACCAGTTGTACTAATTTACTTTGACATTGAGCCATTAGACAAGTGAATAGCTTCTGGGTTAGGGACACACTTAGAGAAATACTGCACTGATTGGACCCTTCACAGTTACAGCAGGAACCACGGGTGTTAAAGGGGTAACATGAAAACTGCACAAAAAAATCTATCGAAAATACAGAGTGAAGGAAACCAGAAAGAAAAACACCGATACAGTATACTGACACATATATATGGAATTTAGAAAGATAGTAATGATGACNGTGGTAAAGTATCTGCCTGTCGATGCAGGAGACTCAGGAAACACGGGTTTGATCCCTGGGTCAGGAAGATCCCCTGGAGAATTCTTGCCTGGAAAATTCCATGAAGAAAGAAGGCTGGCAGGCTGCAGTCTCATGGGGTCACAAAGAATCACACACAACTGAGTATGCATGCATACATGTAATACATAACAAAAGTCACAGGGGACCTTAAAAGATTTTTTTTAAAAAGACCTATATATGCTGTTTATAAGAGACTCACTTCAGATTGAAAGACAGTGACAGAGGAATGGATAAAGATGTGATACATCTATCTATCTATCTATCTATCTATATATATATAACATTATGCCTTAATTGGAGCANTAAAAGAATTTTTTTAAAAAAACCTATATATGCTGTTTATAAGAGACTCACTTCAGATTGAAAGACAGTGACAGAGGAATGGATAAAGATGTGATACATCTATTTATCTATCTATCTATATATATAACATTATGCCTTAATTGGAGCATTTAACCCCATTACATTAATTACTGATAGTTATGTACTTATTGTCAAGGGGCTGCCCTGGTGGCTCAGATGGTAAAGCATCTGCCTACAATGTGGAAGACCAGGGTTCGATCCCTGGGTTGGGAAGATCCCCTAGAGAAGGAAATAGCAACCCACTCCAGTATTCTTGCCTGGAAATTCCATGGACTGAAGAGCCTGGTAGGCTACAGTTCATGGGGTTGCAAAGAGTCGGACACAACTGAGCAACTTCACTTCACTTCATGTACTTATTGTCAAGTTTGTTCATTGTTTTTCAATTGTTTTTATAATTGCTTTTCTTCACTTTTCTCTTCCTTTGTGAATTGATGTTTTTCTTTAATGTTACATTTGTGTTCCTTTCTATTTTTTGTGTACTTGTTATAGGTATTTGGTTTGTAGTTACCATTAAGGGTCATATATAACAACCTATGTACGTAGCAGTCTATTTCAATTTGATAGGGGAATTCCCTAGTGGTCCAGTGATTAGGACACCATGCTTTCACTGTGGAGGGCACAGGTTCAATCCCTTGTTGGGGAACTANTTATAGGTATTTGGTTTGTAGTTACCATTAAGGGTCATATATAACAACCTATGTACGTAGAAGTCTATTTCAATTTGATAGGGGAATTCCCTAGTGGTCCAGTGATTAGGACACCATGCTTTCACTGTCGAGGGCACAGGTTCAATCCCTTGTTGGGGAACTAAGATCTTACAAGCTATAAAGCATGGCCAAAAACAAACAAAATAAAATTTAAAAAAATTCCACCTAAAGAAAAAGCTGATGGTACCTTAAATTTCAGTATATTCTAAAAGCACTACTTTTGTACCCTCACATTTTATGTTTCTGATATTTTATATCTTAGTAGTTNTGGTGGAATTGAGAGATTTATATTTTCTTCCTCTTGTTTACCTATGTTTTCTACCACTTCTATTATAAATACATGTTATTTGTATGAATTCTTTAAAGTTGAACATGTTTTAAATTCAGTAGCTGCATTCAGGTCTGAAATACAGCGCTAAGTCCTTAGGCCATGGGATTCATGCTCAAAGGACCATGATTACAAGTAGTTCTGAAATTATAGGTAATAGAACTCCAGATTTATTAAAAGCATCTCAGACAGCAAGACAGCAAGAAAAAAGCCATAGCAGGACAAAGCAACCTGTAACATCAGGTGCCCCCTCAGCAAGAGATGTGTCATCCAGGAAGTAGAGGATGCCTACACACATACACCCCATCCAGACAACTGACAAAGGCCAAACTGTTGTTTTTTTTCTTTTTACTTGCTGTTTTGAACATCTTTTCTCCTGTCCTTTTAAACAGAGGACATTGACTAAAATTTAATTTAGGGCATCATCATAAACCTGATTATACTGTGTTTTTACATGATGTTGCCATGTTTGAGTAGTCCACTTGACTGTCAGTTTTCCTGTTTCTCCTATTATCAGCCAAACTTTTATACTGCTGGTAAGCCTCTTCCTCTAGATAGGATTGTTGCTCCTAATCCACGAACTATGAAAAGCAGATTAACATGCTTAGAAGTTCTAATACAAGTAAGTCATAAGTCATTTCTGAATGAGGAACTAAAGGACACCCCTGGAAATAAATACAGAATACAGAAACCATCTTCGCTTTTTTCTACATTCTAGGATGTAGTCCAGTAGTCATGTATGGATGTGAGNCTGTGGTGGATTCATGTCGATGTATGGCAAAGCCAATAGAGTATTGCAAAGTAAAATAAAGTAAAAAATATATATATAAATTTAAAAAAATAATAAAACACAAAGAAATGGATATACATATCATTTCAAGGAATGTGACAATTTGAAATTGTTCAGATGGAAGTTTAATTCAAAATGTTTTAAAGGACTGTATAATTTTCTATATTTCTCTGAAATTTTCAACAAAATGTTAAAATTTATTAAATTTGTATTGTTTTTTATTGGTATTTATAGTCAAGTGATAGATATATACATCAGTGAAACAAAGTAAAGAACTCAGCAATAGCCCCATACAATTGTGACCAACTGATTTTTGACAAAGGTATTATTTATTAAGATTAAAATGTCATGGGAAGCAAAATTACTTCTAAAAGAAAGGTTATTTTTGAAGTTCTCCTTAGAGAAAAGAAATCTTTCCAAATTTTGACTTAGATAATGCTCTTTAATGGATTCTCACATAAAATTGAACATTTGGAACATTTCCAGCTCCAGTCTCGAATTCATTAAATGGAAAGGGAAGAATGTAAAATGTTTTATGTTTAATTTAAAGGTGAGATATGGACAGTGACCACTTTCCTTATAACATATAGATGCATCTTGTCCCTCTACTTTTATCATTTTAAAATAATTAGGCACTGTTATAACACGTCATTCCAATTGCAGAATTTTTTTGATTCTGTTATTTTACCCTATCAAAATCTTCAGGAATAATATATAAAATAATCATGTTCTATACATCATAACTATATTCATCTAAAATACATAACTATGGAACACTGTTGATTCAATATACAAACAATAGTAATAAATATGAAAAATTGAGGACTGCTAGCTCCCCATCCAGTATTTCTTTTTGTCTCTGAAATACTAATTTCCTTAAGAGCATTACCCTGTTTTCTTCACTTACTATGTTTGAATGTAATAGATGAAAATTTCACTAGAGTGCTATATGACTCTTTCATGCTATCTGATTTTGCCTTGAATACCCCCAAGAGGACACTAAATTTATTCTGTAAAGAGTATTGTAAATGCATCTATTATCATTAAATGTCATCAACGACAAAGCAAATATAAAATTCACTTCAAAGCCAAAATCTGATCATAGTACTTTCTTGTTTAAAACATACTTATCTTTACAATGGATCAGTATAATTTTCTAAATTCCAGGACTTCCATAATCAAATTTCTACCCATCCTTGGACAAACTGATCTATAGAAAATAAAAATTAGAAACCTCTAATACAACAATTATTTTGGAATTATCATGGGAATAAGGTTTGTAGAGAATTAGTAAGTAAAGTTCTCTTTGATAAAGTATATTCAGACAAGAGATTAAAAAATATTTTTAAAAGTTCCTCTCTCACTACTGTTGTTATTGTTCAGTGACTAAGTCATGTCTGACTCTTTGCAACCCCATGAGCTGCAACACACCAGGCTTCCCCGTCCTTCACTGTCTCCCGGAGCTTGCTCAGACTCATGTCCATTGAGTCAGTGATGCCATCCAACCATCATATCCTCTGCCACCCCCTTCTTCTCTTGCCCTTAATCTTTCCCAACGCCAGGGTCTTTTCCAGTAAGTCTGGTCTTCACATCAGGTGCCAAAGTATTGGCCAGCATCAGTCCTTCCAGTGAACACCCAGGACTGATCTCCTTCAGGATGGACTGGTTGGATCTGCTTGCAGTCCAAGGGACTCTCAAGAGTCTCCTCCAACACCACAGTTTGAAAGCATCAATTATTTTGCATGTCGCCTCTTTATGGTCCAATTCTGACATCCATACCTGACTGCTAGAAAAAGCACGGCTTTGACTTTACAGACTTTTGTCAGCAAAGTAGTTTCTGCTTCTCAATACGTTGTCGAGCTTTGTCATAGCTCTTCCTTCCATTCCATGAACAGAGGATCCTGGCAAGCAACAGTCCATGGGGTTGCAAAGAGTCGCACACAATTGAGTGGCTAATTCTTTCATTTTCTTTTAAGGAGCAAGCATCTTTTAATTTCCCGGCTGTTGTCAGAGTTTAATTCAAAATGAGATATACCATATTTCCCCAAGGTATCCCTGACTATATACTCCAAGGCTTTTCAATCAACAGACTTTTCCTTACCTTTGAACCCACAGAAGCTGTAATTAAAGTAACCCTATGGCTGCCATCATTCATCTGTGAACTGAGTATTGTGTGAAATATTTTCTTAAAGAATATGTCTATTTCATACTGACCCAAACACTAACAAAGGCAGGCCCCTTGAAATCACATTTTATACATTAAAGTAGAAGCATTAAAAACTATTTTATGCATACATATAGGGAAAGTTTCATAAAACTAGGTATGTATAACCCATGTTTTGCTTCTATTAAAATATGGCAGAGTCTAAAGAGCATTTAAAACAAGCTGAGGTTGCCAATGTAAGATGGTTACATCAGGCTGATAGACAGCTGAAATGGACAAAACTGGAGAGATGAGTGAAGAAAGCAAAAGAATGTAGGGAAGGAGAAAGTTAAAATTATATTGGAGGTTCATGTAGCTATAGCATATGTAGGTGTTATGTTAAGTCTTAATAAGTGTTGTTCTAAAAATCAGTTCCTGAGTCTAATTGACTCTCTGATACAGTCCGTTATTTTCTCATATTATTTTGAAGCGAAATGCAGCNATTGCCCCTCCCCCAACTAAAGCCCACTGCAGGAATCCTTCCTACTTTACTGTCTCTTCGTGTGCCTCTTTCCTCTATCTAACCATCCTCTGCTTATCTATCTAGTATCTGTCTTACCGAGTCTCTCTCTCCATCCCCCTCAGTCCTTCTCTGTAGTTTTTGTTTTAGTCTTTATCTGAGGTTTCCCAAAGGGCTGGCTCCTTCTTCCCCACTCTTTAAATTTGTGTCTGATTTTAAATCACTTCTAACCTCTTTTATCTTTCTCCCCCCTCCCTTTTTAAAAAAAGATTTCTCTCTCTCTCTCTCTTTTGATATGGACCATTTTGTCATTCAGTCACTCAGTCGCGTCCGACTCTTTGCGACCCCGTGGACGTGGATGGCAGCAGACCAGGCTTCCCTGTCCTTCACCATCTCCAGGGACTTCCTCAAACTCATGTCCACTGAATCGGTGATGCCATCCAACTATCTCATCCTCTGTAAAAGTCTTTATTGAATTTGTTACACTATTGCTTCTGTTTTATGTTTTAGATGTTTTGGCCCTGAGGCACGTGGGATCGTAAGTTCCCTGACCAGGGATGGAACCCACACCCCTGCATTGGAAGGTGAAGTCTTAGCCACTGGACCACCAGGGAAGTCCCAGCCTCTCTTTCTTTAAAGATTTCAGTCTCTCCCGCCTCCTCTCTTTCTCCCCTCATCCGTCCGCACCCCTCCCATCCTCACTCATCATCATCCCTTGTTTGGCTCTTTGTCCCTCTGTTTGCTTTTGTTGGCCCAAGTGTGTTGTGGTTTCGGGCACAAGCTCAGGACTCCCACTCCTTGGGTCACATCCTAGCTCTGCCACGTACCAGCTGCAGAAATGGAGCCAGATTTACCCAATCTCATTGCCCCTCAGCCTCCTGATTTGTTGAGAGCCTCCCTCCAGAGAGGCTGCCATCAGAACCGGCGAGACGAGGCTCGCAACGCATGTGGCGAGGTGTCTGGCACTCGGTAAATGGGAGGTGTCATCACCAGCGTCATTATTATTATTACTAACACAAGGTAACCCACTGCCAGCCTCTCTGGGGCCAACAATTAGGTGCTTATCTGGTGTGTGGAATGCATGAGGAAGATCCTCCCACCACCAAAATTGGGGCCACTCCCTGACCTCAGTTTCTAGCCTGGATCAGGCACCCCCAAGAGCGAGGGCACTGGGCGGAGGACACACCAGCTTTCTGTGGACACACCTGAAGACACCTTTCGCCCTTTGTCTCGGCTTCTCTGACGTCCTGAGCCAACCCCGTGCCTTTGGTGTGTGTGCTGGGAGGCATCAAGCAAGGAGCTGCCATGTCAGATTAGATTCAGAGACTCATGTAACGAGTGAGGGATACAGAGCCGTATCAGAAGGTGGCCACGGTGAGCAGAGATAGCACACACAGCTTCCACAGTCTTGCAGAAGAGGTTCAGCGCCTCGCTGTGCAAAATGTGGCTTGATCATTCGAAGAGTTCATTTCTTTCTTTCTTTTACTGCCTTTAGACCTTAGGTCAGAGGTTGAATATCATACACACATGATTATTAACATTACCATCGCTGGTTTGCACGGAATCCTTCTTTTATCTGTCTACTCTCCCTCCCTCCTTCCATCCTCCTCTCTCTGTCTTCTTTCCTTCCCTCTCTGCCTTCTTTCCTCCTTCCTGCCGCCCTCCTTCAGCCTCACAAACTATGTCATGTAGCTCTTACATGTATTTTTAACTGATGTCACTGGCGTTGGATTACACATCTCCCTCTCTTCCCAGCCACTTTTCAAACAAGCGCTGTGTTTCTAAGACCCAACCGTGATTTTTGTGTTCCTGCGTCTGCCTCATTGCAGGAACTCCACGGAGGCTATCCCCACGTTCACCCAAGAGTCTCCCAGGAAACAGACACTCCATGGCTGCCAACTCCGAGACACCACAAAGAACACTTCGGGGCACANAACCGTGATTTTTGTGTTCCTGCGTCTGCCTCATTGCAGGAACTCCACGGAGGCTATCCCCACGTTCACCCAAGAGTCTCCCAGGAAACAGACACTCCATGGCTGCCAACTCCGAGACACCACAAAGAACACTTCGGGGCACATCTTCGTACGTGTCCCCTTGTGGGTGTGTTAAGAATTTCTTTGGAATGGATAGCCATGATAGAAATGGCTGAATCATGGGGTGTGGGTATACTTAATTTGATGAAATAGTGCCAGAATCCTTCCTCAGAGAACTGAAACCACCACACGTACCCAAGCAGCGCCTAAATATTCTAATGTCTATACATCCCTAGCAATACTTCACACTAATGCATCCTCCTAATTTTCTCCACCTTCATGGGCGTAAAGTAGTATCTTGTTGTTTCAGTTTACATTTCCATGATACCTAATGAGTTTGAACATCCCCTCATTTGCATAGCTTTTTTGCAAATTGCCTATTCGAATCCTTTACCTATTTTTCCCTAAGGGTGTCCATCTTATTGCTTATCAATTCACAGGTTGTTCTGGTTGTTGTTCAGTCGACAAGTCAAGTTGTGTCCAGCTCTTTGCAACCTCATGGACTGCAGCACACAGGCTTCTCTGTCCCTCACTGTCTCCCCGACTTTCCTTAAACTCACGTCCATTGATTCAATGACGCCATCCAACCATCTCCTCCTCTGTCACCCCCTTCTCCTCCCATCTTCAGTTTTTCCCAGCATCAGGGTCTTTTCCAATGAGTCGGCTCTTCACATCAGGTGGCCAAAGTATTGGAGCTTCAGCTTCAGCGTCAGTCCTTCCAATGAATGTTCAGGACTGATTTCCTTTAGGATGGACTGGTTGGATCTCCTGGCAATCCAAGGGATGCTCAAGAGTCTTCCCCAGCACCACAATTTGAAAGCATCGTTTCTTTAGTGCTCAGCCTATTATAGCCATTGGTCTCTTTTCCATCTTTTCCCCTGGTTCATGTTTGATTTTACAAATAATTTCTCCCATTCTGACAAATGCCCATCAAAGGTCTGTTTTACCCTCCTTTAAACCCAAATTCTTGATTTTGTCATAATCAACCTAACCAATGTTTTGTTCTAATATCTTTGCTTTTAAAGTCTTAAGAAGACATTCCTTGTCCCAGAGATTCAAAGATATTCTCCTTGATTTTTTTCTACTGACTTTATAATGATATCTCTTCCATATTGGTCTCTAATACTTCTAGACTTCACTTTCTTGTGCGGTGTCAGATAGAAATCTGGGTTTATTTTCCTCCTCATAGTGAGCCAGTTTTCTTAATACCATTAATTAAGTGTACCGTATTTCCCCTATTAATAAACAGGGTTAAATAAAACTATTAAATTCCCTATTAAAATTTCTCCTATTAATTTGAGTTGCAACTTTACCGTATTTTATATATAGTACATAATATTACATTGAGTTCCACGAGTTCTTTCTAAGCTCCTTCTCTGTGTCACTGACCCATTTATCTGTTCTTTCACTAATGCCTCACTTAAAAAATACATTCCTTTTGTTTTGCAGTATGTCTAGTAGGGCAAGAAGCTTATTTCTTGCACCACCATAACCCTATCCTCACCGCTTACATCACCGTACAGGAAGCACATTGATCCTCTCCACCCTTCATGGGAACTATTTACTGACACCTGCCCCATCCTGGCCTCCCTGTCGGAAAAGACACATCCTCACTCAGGAAGAGAAAGTCGAACCTGCCAAGGAAAATCTGTGCAATGTCTTTGCTCAGCTTTTAGTTCCTGGAAACTTTCCCCCCCCCCATCTCCTCCCTATCAGCATACTAAAAACCAACTCCAGTAGCTCAGACACTTGAGGTTTTTTAGAAAATATATTTATTTACTTGTCTCATTTTTGGCTGCGCTGGTCTTCGTTGCTGCTCCTGGGGTTTCTCTAGGCGCGGCAAGTGATGGCTTCTGTGTAGCTGTGGCGCACAGGCGTCTCGCTGCGGTGCCTTCTCGGTGGCGAGCACGGGGCTCTAGGCGGGCAGGCTCAGCAGTTGCGGTGCTCCGGCTCAGTTGCCCCGCGGCACGTGGGATCTTCCCAAAACAGGCAAGCCTCGACACTTGAGGTTTTATTCTGTTTCAAGCCCAAATGCTGGAAGTCCATGCCTGAAGCAGATACTTAAGCGAGTCACCAAGAATGCAGGATTCCTCTTGCTTCTTGCGACCCAATCTTTACCCTGTGATTTTTATCCTCAGAGTGGCGGGTCTGCCTCCGGGCACCTACATGCCAGGTGGGAAGAGGGGAAAGTCCAAACATGATGCTCTGCCTTTTACCAACAAAACAAAAACTTCCTGGGAAAATCCAGTTGCTAGTTTTCAGCTTCTGTCCTACTGCTTAAAACTGGATCACGTGGCCTCCCGGAAGTAGGATGAACGTCCTTACTTAGGTCACATGCCATGCCATGGCAACACAGGGTCTCAGGTGGTGATGTGGTACAGAGAATGACGACCACCTCTTCGACTTCTGTCTTCTGGCCCACACACTTCCCCTCTGATCTNTAGACATTTATCAATATACACAATTTAGACATTATTTGGAGAGTATGATTTCCCTAAGTAGATACCCTTTTTATATTTATATAAAATTTATATTGATTTTATATATGATATAAAGTTTATATTGATTTTATATCCTTTGGTCATAACAAATCAAATTATTTAGTATAATATATATTATATATTATCCCATGAAAATATGTTGTCACAGTTTTCATCTTTGAAAATATCCTACAAATTATTCTGTACATGACTATCAGCAAACTCCTGTTAGATATATAAGGTAACTGATTAGTACTTTTTATTTGCCTTCCTTTTTAGGTGCGTGGGTAAATCATGGCCAGGGAATGGTCAAGGAATATAACAGTCATTTAATTTGGACTTATGATGCACCACATTTGGGCTACTGGATAGCAGCTCCACTTCCAGGAGCTAGAGGTATGGTAAAAATGAAACAAAATATAAACTTTAAAAAATCCAAATAGTCATGCTAAAACTGATATTAGTCTCCCATTTTATTCTAAGCATTGCTACTTACTGTATTACACTAGAAAAATCTTCTAGTCTCTGGATCTCAGCTTTATCTTACTTTTTCCAGATATATAGGGAAAGATTAAGTTCCATGAACTCTAAGGTCATTTACAACTGTAATACCTGATGAANGTTGTGTGCCTAGGTCAGATTTTACTCTAAAATCTCAAACAAGACTCCTTGCATGACACCTGCCCGCTGGGCAATGTCCTCCACGGGGCAGAAGAGGCGCTTCCTCCTGAGTCAAGCCGAAGACCTCAGCACAGGCCTGGATGGAGACCTGATCACGGCGCAGACCCGGAAACCGAGAGGAGTTTGAGGAAGAGGAATATGGAGTTTAAGGAACAAAATCCACTGATCTCGTTTGGGTTCTAACTGGCCGTGGCTTTACTTGGCTGCTGTTCTGTGTCCAGGGGTGGGGGTGAGGGTGCAAAAACGGAGGCCCTGGGCCTGCCCTGTCTCTTATCTGAGTCCATTTCTTAAAAGTAAACTTAAAAAAAAATCTCTTGCATAAAGACACGTATAACACCGTACGCGTGAGTGGACAGTGAGGATCTGAAAGGTTCGCTCCAGCTGTGCTGTCCCGGCCTGTGGCAGCAGAATCATCGCTGTGTTCTCACTTGAACAGGGCTCAGTATCTCCGCGGACCTGGACTTTCCTTTCTATCAGCCGGAGGGTCCATCCTCATCTGGCAGCTGTGTCTTCATCTCTCAGCTTACAGTGTTGAGGGAGACTCTTGTTGGCGAGCTTGCGAACTCGTTGCCCAGCACAAGTTGTCTAGTACTCTGGGTGCCGGTGGGCGCGGGGGTGGGGAAAGGGGGTTAAGGTAGGGAAGTGGGAGGCTGGTGGTGGGAATCCCAGGGTTTGTGGGTCTGCCCCTTTAAGAGACCGCCGTGGGCAGCTAACTAAACAAGTCTCGAGTACAGGTTGAAAGCAAGTTGGGTAAAGACCACATTAGTCTCAAGGAAGAGAGAAACATCTCTTCCCAGGACTCATGACCCCCGGGACCTGTTTAGCCTCCATCCTTCCTTGCACAATACATGATCTTCTAGACGTGATTCATTCCTGGGAGAGGCTGTAAAACCTCTGCAGAAATGAAATACTGTGACTTTGCTGTTCTTTTATGGAAAGTCTTGGTTGTATCGATTAATTAGTTAATTAACTCATCAGCGTCCAGATGTTTATCCAGTGCTGTCTACATACCAAGCCCTCTGTTCTCCTCCTCAGTGGACAGAGGGTGTCAGAGCCTGGACCACGTGTGGCTGAGGGGTAAGGCAAGGGTCCCAACACCTGGTGAGAATTTTCTAATCTCCCTGGCACTGTCTAGGAGGTCTTCACATATTATCTTATTTAATCCCCCAAGTGTTAGGTGTTATAACTTCCCTGTTGTAGGGATTAAACCAAGGCTTAGAAAGGTAAGCTTTTCCAAGTCATACAACTATTAAGCGGAGTGACCAGAAATTACACTCAAGAGGGTCTTTTACAACACTTGTGCTTTTAACACTACTTTTTTAAAAATGAAGTACACTTGATTTACAAAGTTGTGTTACATTCAGGTGTACAGCGAAGTGATTCAGTTATCCATATATACATGTTTCAGATTCTTTTCCATGATAGGTTATTACTAGATACTGAATATAGTTTCCTGTGCTATATAGTGGGTCCTTTAGAGCTTCCCTCATAGCTTAGTTGGTAAGGAATCTGCCTGCAACGCAGGAGACTCTAGTTCAATTCCTGGGTTGGGAAGATTCACGGGAGAAGGGATAGGCTACCCACTCCAGTATTCTGGCCTGGAGAATTTCATGGACAGTGTAGGTCATGGGGTTGCAAAAAGTCAGATACTACTGAGCAACTTTCGGTTTCACTTAAAAAAAAAATCCATTTTATATAAAGTAGCATATATCTGTTAATCCCAAACTCCTAATTTGGAATAAATCAGGAGTTTAGCACTGTTTCTAATGGCCTCATTCAAAAGCATAAACTCTTCCTGCTCTTAACTCCTATCCTAGTAAGGACTCTTTGGCCCTTGGCAAAGTCACAAATTCAGGCAGGCAGGGGATACTTAATTGAAATACATAGTCTGTAGGCATATGTCTAATTTCCTGCCAGAAATATAATACAGATGCTTCAACTTTAAAATAAAATTTAAAAATTACTGTGCCATTCTGATGATTAAGGCATCCTTGAAATAATTAACTTTATAAACCATTAGTGGCTGGAAGGAAACTAAACCATGAAAATATGTTTGAAAAACAAATTATATCTTTAGAAAAAGTAGAGTTCACAGTGGTCAAAAAAATCAAACCACTATTTTAAGCATTCTTTCAAAATTCTTCCAATGGCTTGTAGATGGACATTTATGTCAAATTCATTTTGGTCCTATAATTAAATATATTGTCATTATCATCTCCTTTATTCTTGAAGGAAATGACATTCTCCACAGTTTTCTCTCTAGCATTAATCTCTAGTTCTAGGTTCCACCTATTTATTTAAATTTGTTTTCATGTTTTTTCTCTCATATGAAGAGACACAGAACTTAAAAAACAATTGAAGTAGTTTTTGAAAAATCAAAAGGTAAATTAAAATATTCAAAAGAATTTTATCCCGTCAGGCTTTTGAATTCAATTAATGAAATATCCTCCTAATGTTGCTTCATCCAAAATGGCTGTAAAATAACCCTCTTGGAATCTCAGTGTGATGACGGGAAAGGCTTCAGAACCGGGAGAGCTCTAACGTCACAGAGGAGGTGCTCGAAGCCTCCGTGGGACTCCAGGTTTATGGTTCACCTGAGTCAGCAGGAAGCTGAGAAGTGTCCACAGGGACAAGGGGAGCAGCTATTTCTTCCCGCTCGGGTCCCTTCCTCAGCTTGACCTGGCTCCTGCCCCTCCACCGCTGTCTCCCACGCTCTGATCCGCTGCTCGTTCCTCGGCCGTGACCCTGCCAAGCTGGCCCTTCTGCTGGGGCTTCCCTGGGCCTCCTCACTGTCTGGCTTTCCTCTGAGGTCTCTTCTTGACGGCCCACAGGAAGGCAGACCCTCAGGTCCCTCCACCCCACGGCTCTTGTACGTGGTCTTAGGACATCACCCTACGAATGGTTAGTCGCTCAGTCGTGTCTGACTCTTTATAACCCTTTGGACTGTAGCCCGCCAGGCTCCTCTGTCCATGGGATTTTTCAGGCAAGAATACTGGAGTGGGTTGCCTTTTCCTCCTCCAGGGGATCTTCTCATTCCAGGGATCGAACCTGCGTCTCCTGTGTTTCCTGCATTGCAGGCAGATTCTTTACTTGCTGAGCCATTGGGGAAATCTCTGAATATATCTTGTTTATTTGTTTCCTTACCTGGATTTTGTCTGTTTTTCTTCTCTGAAATGTAAGCTCCATGAAAACAGGATCTCATGTTTTCTCAGCCCCCAGAACTGTCCTTGCTCCTAGTCATTCGGATAGTGGGTAGTATTCCAAGAGTGTCATATATTCTTTCCCTTTTTCTGTGCAAATTTTCTTCTTATATTGGTTACCATACAATACTTTTGTATACAATGCTTTTCACTCAACTTTGATAAGTGGATTTTTTTTTACACATTATTTACCTGTATCCCTGAGCACCTCTTTAACGACTGTATACTACTATATTCCATGGTTGTTTACTTTGGCTTATTTCGCTGTCAGTTCCTGATTTTTCGCAGTTATCAACAACACGTTCCTGTATGTGTGCACGTGGCCCTGTTGGCTCTGCGTC
Source organism: Neotragus pygmaeus (assembly GCA_006410875.1). NCBI lineage: Eukaryota > Metazoa > Chordata > Mammalia > Artiodactyla > Bovidae > Neotragus > Neotragus pygmaeus. The sequence continues at coordinate 263,649 of SJYV01015609.1, read as the reverse complement.
TCCACGGTGACTAGATGGAGAGCGCGATGCTATAGCATCTCTCAGAGGCCTCACACCTGGTCTGGCTCCATGCAGAGAACAAGCCAGTGTCTAGAGTGCAATTAGCATCTGAATTAGTGACATGAGGATAAACAGGTGATTATCCCGTTTAACAGCTGTTGAGCAGTGTTAAAGAGACACTGTCTGACAGCTTCAGCTTCAAATGTAGTGTTTATCAACAAATGATTAAGCAAAAGAAAAGTAAAGAACTACTGGGTTTTTAAAAATATAAATGAAACTAGGCTTTCCAAACTGAAGTCATTTCAGTGTGCTTTAAACAAAATGAAACAATTCCTAAATCAAGTTACTTATCTAAAAAGTGAATAGCACAAACAAATAAGATTGCAATTTTAGTTTATATTTCTATTGCCAACTTTAATCAGACCCTATGTATACCATTTATATTATAATTCTAAGATTCTAAACACAAGATGAGAAAAGAATTGAGGTAATTTTCTGGAATATATGTGCAAACCCATACATTTTCTTTCACTTTTCCAGATATTTCAATGTAAGAAATATATATTCAAAATTATTAAAATATTTGCAGCCTGCATGCTCAGTCATGTCTGACTCTTTGTGAATGCATAGCCCGCCAGGTTCCTCTGTCCGTGGAATTTTCCAGGCAAGAATACTGGAGTGGGTTGCCATTCCCTTCTCCAGGGCATCTTCTTGACCCAGGGATCGAATCCACATCTCCTGCATCTCCTACACTGGCAGGCAGATTCTTTACAACTAAGCTACCTGGCAAACCCCAAATATTTGCCTTTTTTTTTTTCAAGGAAACAGAATAAATAATCACATATCGTGCTTCCTGCCTTTTGTCTGAAGAACTCAGAGTGATTTACAGACATTCTCACAGTACCCCTTCAGTGAGACAAAGAGCATTAACAGTGTCCCAGGGCCTGCATGTTGCCCGTGGGAAGCTAGTCGCAGACTGTCCACAGATGTTCCTGGAGTCACTTTCAGAAGAGGAGACAGAATTAGAACTCGCTTGAAGCATCAGCTTTTTCAGTCTGGGCAAAAACCCTATTAAGATTGTTTTAGAGTTAGCAACAGGTGAGAAGGTTTTTATTGTCTGTGATGTTTGTCTTGACAGCTTTCCTGTAATTACTTGTCTTGGGTTTGAACTGTGGGAGCCTTGCCGTCTGCCTTGGCAGGGCCTCTCGGAAAGAATCGTTGCTACTATTTGCTTTGTTTTGGTGTCTGTTTATGTTTCTTGACTTATTTGCCTTAAGTTTTAGGTTCGTCGGATTTAGGGTCAAAACAGATGCAAAACTCCCACAGGTACAGCGTTGTGACGATTGGTCTGGTTTTCTAGGAGTTCTACAGAAGTCGGCACAACTTTCATCGGGCCAGGCTTTGCATAGTGACTAAGCAGCAGAACCTTAGCTGAAAGCATGCTGGGCAGGGGGTGCCGCTGATACAGCAAATCATTTCCTCCCCGTGGACACAGGGGCCCAGGCATCAAAACCACCGAGGAGCAAAGAGACCGAGATGACATACTGGCGCCCCAAGCATCTTCTGCACTCAGACTTCCCCAGTGGAATACTTGGAAGCCAATATCACTTATTCCTGGGAAAAAGGGGGCATTGAAAATGTTCTTCGTGGGACTTCCCCGGATGTCCAGTTGCTAAGACTCCACGCTTCCACTGCAGGATTTATCCCTGGTTGGAGAACAAAGATCCTGCAGACTGCATAGCGTGGCCAAAAAGAGAAATGTCTTTCCTGTCCTGGAAACAAGAGTCAGGGCTGTTTAGAAAGCTGACACTCACTGCTCATAAGAAAGTTGAAGTAATGTCTCAGTAAGATCAGCCCCGAGTCTCTTCTCTTTAGCCATCCGGCCCCTGAGCTGGTTTGGATCTGAGGGACCGTTCAGGGGCCTCTCCTGGCCGGGGGTGAGCTGACTGGCATCTGGTTTGCCATTCGCACATGGGCAAATCACTCCTTTGCATTTTTTCATGATCAGCAATCGAGTCCAAGGGTCAGATCATCCTAAACTCTGATCTGGCACGTGATTTGCCGTAGCGAGAGATTTGCTTTGATTTGGAGACAGCGGCAGAGAAGAAGAGGAGGGTTTGAATAGGGTGGGTTTAAGTCTGGGGCTTCCCAGGGGGCTCACTGGTGAAGAATCCACCTGCCAACGCAGGAGACACAAAGAGCCAGATACAACTGAGCAAGCACACGTTCACGGGTTAAGTGTGGCTTACCTTATGGACGTCCCAAAGGTTGGGTGGGATAGGCTTATGAAAACCCATTTCACTGTCTATCTGAAAATCAGATTTAATCGGGCATCCTCTGCTCCTTAGTTTGCTAAATCAGGTTGGTCAGTCGGGTTAGAGCCGGGAAGTTTTCACGGCCGGGTGTCATGGGAGATTCCCTGCATGCTCCCTGCAGGTGGGGGGCTCCGTTCTGTGCGGCTTGGACCTGGAGATGGGAGCCCTGTTCCAGTGGCTGCTGCCTCCCTCGCCGTGAGAAAGATGGAATAGTAACAGGCCATAAAGATCTTCCTGGTGCCCGGTGAATACATTATATTAATGAAGTTATCACTTTAAATGAACCCTGGCAGCTGCCGTTCTCTGAACTCCTAACAACTGCCTCCAGAGCCAGGCAGGGGGGTGCACAGAGAGGGGGGAGGAAGATCTGGGAGACGCAGGGATGAGACCTCCACACTCCTATCGCAGGTTCTAGAACAGCTTTCACAGCAAAGAAGAAAGATCGCTGAGTGCAGTGTGAGGCTCTGAAGGATGCTTCTGCTTTTAGGAGACTTTTCCGTGTGTTTCCTCCCCGGGTATCTGGGTCTTTGTTTTCAGCCGGGCTCTGCACAGGAGCTGGAAAACTAACTCCCCAAAAGTGAACTTCCTCTTCTTCTATAAACTGACCCCTGGTGGTTGCTATAGCAACTGCAAAGCGAGCATAATGAGCCGTGTAAACAAGGCTGATTCCCAGCGCTAGGGCAGGGCAGCCGGGAGGGACGGGAGGAATTTGATGTGCCTGGAAAGTGGCTCTGGGGAAGAGAGGGAAATGCTGCAAAACATCCCCCCTCCTCCCTCCTCCCCAACTCTCCTCCCTTTCCCTCCTCACTCCTCCCCTCTCCTCTCACCTCCAGCCTCCCCAGCTAGCCAGAGACCAGACAAAGGCTGTAGGCGGACAGCATGCAGGGGCCTGCCTTGGATGCTGAGAAGCTGAACACCATATGACTGAAAAGTGAAATCGACACATTTACCCAGAGCCCTAGGCTAGAAATGCACCTATCTGACCCCTTTATTTTTGTGGGGCTCCAAAATCACTCAGATGGTGACTGCAGCCATGAAATCAAAAGATGCTTGCTCCTTGGAAGAAAAGCTATGACCAACCTAGNTATGCTAGGGCTGCTACAACAAAGCACCACGAAACAGATGGTTTGAACAACTGAGGTTTATTCTCTCCCAGTTCTGGAGGCTGGAAGTTCAAGATCAAGGTGTCCACAGGGCTGGTTCTCCCAAGGCTGTGGGAAAGACTCTGTGCCTAGCCTCCACCCTGGCTTCTGTTGGTGTGCTGGCAATCTTGGTGTTCTGAGGCCCGTAAAAGCATCAGCAGGTGTCTGCTTCCAACTTCACAAGGCTTTCTCCTTGTGTGCACCTCTGCATTCAAATTTCCCACTTACAAGGACATCAGTCATTGGATTAAGACCATCCTACTCCAAGATGACTTCATCTTAACTACATCTGCAACGACCTTACCTCCAAATGAGGTCATATTCCAAGGTACTGGGCATTAGGGCTTCAAACATATGAATCTGGAGGAACACAATCCAGCCCTTAACTAAGCCCGTCACTCAGGACTGGGGCTGTAGCCTCAGGCAGCATCTCAGCCCCCAAAGCCCTGGGAGGCAGGTGGCCCGTGTGCTCAGGCTCTAGGGCTGGCATCACAGGAGACAAGGAAGGTCCCTCTCAGCAGACAGCAAAAGCCCGCACAGCAACAAAGACCGACCCAGCACAACCAAAATAATTAATTAAAAAAAAAATTTTTTTTAAGAACACAAGGGAGACCAGAACCTCCAGACAGAGACAAATCTCTAGAAATGGTCTATGTTTAATGCAGATTATTAAGGAGAACTTGGTTCAAACTTAGAAGAGCTCTTCATCTTCTTTGCAGGTTTCCTCACTAGTGAGTTAAATCCAGCTTTGGCATGAATTAGTCTATCTGCAAGAGAATGATATTTTTAATAGTGATCTTTAACCCTGAGATTGAATTAAATCCAACAGAACATCGCCAACAGAAAAGAGGCTTTCTGGGAGGACAGAGCCCTGGGTAATGCCCCCTCAGAGGCCTGAGACAAAAAGAGACCCAAGGGAGCAGTGACCAGACAGTGGGAGCAGAGCCCGCCTTCCTGGACACTGAGGACCGGGAGGTGGCGGTTGGTGGGGATCAGCTAAATGACTGGTGAGCACAGCAGGGGTGAAATTCAGGCTGGGGAAGTACCTTCAGGAGGGAATGAAAATTCCTTAAAGCCAAGAAGTAAGTCACCAGAACAAAGGCACGGACCTTCACCAGGGACCATCGAGGGAGCTTCCAAGGGCTGCTCACCAGAGCATGGGCAAGGAAGGAGGGCCACCGAGAGCAGCCCGCAGGGAGGGCGGGGAGTGTCTGCTGGGCCCAGGAGGCATATGTGCAGAGGGCCAGCCTCTTCACTCTTGCTCCTCTGTGAGCCCATCTCGCTCACAGACACCCTGGCACAGGCCCTGTTGGAGTTCACTAGTTCCCAAGCTTTCCAGGTGGCTCAGTGAGAAAGAGCATGCCTGCCCATGCAGCAGACATGGATTCGATCCCTGGGTCAGGAAGATTCCCTGGAAAAGGGAATGGCAACCCACTCCGGTATTCTTGCCTGGCAAAGCCCATGGACAGAGGAGCCTGGCAGGCTATAGTCCACGGGGTTGAAAAGAATCGGACACAACTGAGCAGCTGAGCAGATGGGAAACCCCAAATCTGAGAAACACAGTCGGTAGACATGGTGCTGATTGGACAGCCAACCTGAGCTGTGCTGTGTGCTTGCTGTGTGTCCTTGGGCAACTCTATTGGCCTCTCTGAGCTTCTCTTTCCACATCTGTAAAATGACCTGACTGAGAAAGAGGCTCCACCCCCACTCCATGCCGTGCCCCCCGCCCAGCACCCAGCTGTTCCCCAAGGCCAACACTAAAACCTCCTGCCCTGCCATCTCTGAACATAGTTTCCCTTAGTTTGCCAGCATCAGGAACCCCATTTTCCCCAAAATGTTTAAAGGCTTGGGACACAGAGTCTGTCTTTGCTCTTATTATCTGAATAACTCAGCCAATTATCATCTTCAATTTGCTATACAGATGGGGTCTGGCTCAAGGGTGGTGCAGATCAGACCTCCTGCAATAGAGCCTGTGGTGTCTGCAGAGGGGAGTCCTCTCAGACCACTAAGGGCTGGTGTGGTCCAAGGTGGAATTTAGAGAGAGTTTCTATTGAGTCCAAGGGCACCATGACTGCCTGGGGCCACTTATAGTCTACTGCACAGAAATCAAGAGTGAGGATCATCGGGGTGTGAGGCTCTGAGATGGCAACAGGCCAGTCCCTTCTGTCCCTAATGGAGCTTGTCCTGTCATGTCCGCAAAACAGGTTCTCAACCTGCACCTGGGGCTTAACCACAAGCCCAGAATAAAGACCCCATACCAATCTCANGGAAAAGGAGTATGTCAAGGCTGTATACTGTCACCCTGCTTATTTAACTAATATGCAGAGTACATCATGAGAAACGCTGTGCTGGAAGAAGCACAAGCTAGAATCAAGATTGCTGGGAGAAATATCAATAACCTCAGATATGCAGATGACACCACCTTTATGGCAGAAAGTGAAGAAGAACTAAAGAGCCTCTTGATGAAAGGGAAAGAGGAGAGTGAAAAAATTGGCTTAAAGCTCAACATTCAGGAAACTGAGATCATGGCATCCAGTCCCATCACTTCATGCCAAATAGATGGGGAAACAGTGGAAACAATGACTGACTATTTTTTTGGGCTCCAAGATCACTGCAGATGGTGATTGCAGCCATGAAACTAAAAGACGCTTACTCCTTGGAAAGAAAGTTATGACCAACCTAGATAGCATATTAAAAAGCAGGGACATTGTTTTGTCAACTAAGGTCCGTCTAGTTGGACTGTAAGGAAAGCTGAGCACCGACGAATTGATGTTTTTGAACTGTGGTGTTGGAGACGACTCTTGAGAATCCCTTGGACTACAAGGAGATCCAGCCTAAAGGAGATCAGTCCTGGGTGTTCATTGGAAGGACTGATATTGAAGCTGAAGCTCCAATACTTTGGCCACCTGATGCGAAGGTCTGACTCATTTGAAAAGATCCTGATGCTGGGAAAGATTGAGGGTAGGAAGAGAGGGAACGACAGAGGATGAGATGGTTGGATGCCGTCAGACTCAATGGACATGAGTTTGGGCAGACTCTGGGAGTTGATGATGGACAGGGAGGCCTGGCGTGTTGCAGGTAATGGGGTCACAAAAAGTCAGACATGACTGAGCGACTGAACTGAACTGAAGTGAATTGAATGTTTCTCTCATGATTAGACTAGAGTTTTGGATTTTGGGTGGAGGACCACTGAAGCAAGTGCTATTGTCATTGTATCATATCAAGGGTATATGTTACCACATGACATACCACGGAGGATACTGACCTTCATCACCTGGCTGAAGGGAGTGTTCCTCAGGGTCATCCACTGTGAAGTTACTTCTTCCCTTTCTCTATACTTTTCATGAAAAGGTTTGGTGTCACAGCAATCTTCCCATAAAAAAGTGTTTTAATTCAGTAGGAAGTTTCAAAATGAGGGAGAAAAAGCCCCCTACTGTGATCATTGTGAGGTCTGTGCCCAGCAAGCCACCTTACTGTTGGGGAGAGACCCTGTTCACAGAAAGGGGCTGCCTTGGGTCCCTGTTTGGCATCTGTCCTCAGACTTTTATTTCAAATGAATAACTTGGCATTCCCCTTTATAGACCAGGAGTTAGATAGATGGGGCTGCTTCTGTGGGGTGTGGAACCTGACAGTTCTCTGGTGTGGGGTATTTAGTCTCAAGAGAAGAGGCCAGAGCCTGAGCCTCAGTAGGTAGCAGTGAGTCTGAGGCAGCTGAGTCTGTGCCTAGGAGGGGAGTGTAGACATCTCTCCCTGCCTCTCTGTGATAGCAGGTACAGGGCTGGCAGAGTCTTAAGGGAAGTGGTGGGTGGGATGCAGGCAAGAGCCCATCAGGTGCTGTGGGGTCTGGCTTTGCCCTGGGTGTAGGGAACATGCCTAGCACTAGTGAAAGCCATAAGGCAGGGAAAGCCATTAGGGTGCAAGCAATAGATAAATGCTGACATTTGCATTGGTGATGCAGGGAATGTCACTCAAAGAACTTTGTTCTTTTGCTCATAATTTCTTACTTAGGCAAGTGACAGTTGAAGCTTATGGAAAAGCAAACTCACCAAATAGGGTGAAGACATAGGAGACAACAACAAAAGCAGCAGATTTGTGGCCTACCCTGGCTGAAATAGCATGAGTTCTGTGCTTTGGCCACAGGCTGCTTTGGATGAGGATGGCTATCTGGGCTGAGCTGTTCCCATGGGGAACAGGTAAGGGGATTCCAAGGAGTGCTAGTATGGGGAGGGTGAGTTTAACAGTCTGGTATGACCACAGGATGGGCATCTCCAACATAGTGGAGCAGTGCAGTATTTTTCTCTGCAGTTGTTGATTGACGTCCTACTGTGGGTGCTAGGAGTAGTAACAGAAAACCTCTGAGTGGCTTAGTACAGGCTGGTGGACTGCAAACCAGAAGAAACATGCTAGCCCCGCCCTAGGGGTGGAGAATAGCATAGTGCCCTTTGAGTGACACTCCCTCCTCTCTGCTCCTTCTAGATGCTTCCTCTGCAACTGCACAGGGTGTCAGGCAGACTGAGATGGGGCTCTGCCCAGAAGAACCCCGCCTCTGCTGGGCCTCCAGGTTCCTGGGATTCATCAGCCTCCTCCTCAGTGAGTGGCCCAGGCTCCTGGGAGGGAGGGCCTCTGGGTGGAGCAGGGAGGCAGGGTGCCTTTTCTGTGCCTAATGTCCTTGGTGATCAAAAAGAAATAACAGCTTTGTAACTATTTAGCAAATGCAGTGCATTTGGTTTAGAGTTCTGGGGTGAACAGAAGAACAAAATGACCTTCTGATTGTGACGAGTCTAGGATACCCGAGCTCAGGCAGCCTTCACTATTTGAAGGGAAACATTTGAGGGAGGTAAGGCTGTCTCTGCAGCAGTAATGGGAAGTCTGGAGAACCCAGAGCTGCCTGCAGAGAGGGAGAGAGACTAAGAAGCTGGCTCCTTGACTTGGACCAGCTGGGGAACAACTCAGAGGGAATCTGACAGTCTGTGCAGCTGTCCTGTGGAGGAGAAAGTTGACTAGAACTCTGTCTGAGATGGAGAAAGCAACTGTAGTCTTGATTTCTTGGGAAATATGAAGGATGTTAAATACAATGAAATGAAATTCTGCTTTTGTAAAAGGGACAGCAGCTTCTTAAGATTAAGGGCTTCTGTATCCACCTGCTATAAGAATATGGTGAAACTATGGAAGGGACAATAGACTACTAATGTGGGCTCTTGAAGCGGGTGGACTAAGGGGAAAAGAGAAGAGAAAGGGATGTACAAACTATGGGGAATCAAGTGAAAAGTGAACTGAAGACTGGAAAAACCCTAATCACATATGTGACTTCCTGGAAGATTATATGATTATGTATATGGAAATTAAATATAAACTAATGAGGAAATGCCCACTATATTATGAAATCTGGAGAAAGTTGGTAAGCTTTTTTTGTTTTAGTATCCCATCCGCTAAATGAACTTGTGGGAGTTATATGAAAATTAATGAATTAGAGACCATTTATAAAGAGATGTCTTGAATTAAGAATGAGCTTTGCAAAACATTACCCCCTTTTTAACAAGAAATCTCTGTCAACAGTAAAATGTAGACCTTCTCTACTTTTCAATTTTTTTAAGTGAAAAATCTGTTCTGTTATTTAGGGTTTTGTCCATAATCTTTCTGGTTGGCAGATTACATAGAGAGAGGGAGAAACAGATAAAGTTTTAACTTGATTTGCTACTTTTAATTTTACATTATTTAAGTAAACTTTTATACTATCTTGTTTTTAACTACATTCTCCCTGACTTTTTCTCCTTCAGGATTAGACCTTTGGTAGATCACAGCTCTTGCTCCCTTCCTTCTCTTTCAAAGTCTTCTTCCATCATCCTCACAGGTGGGCTCACTATTCCCTTCTGAGTGGATCCTCTCTGTAGTCTGAGGGCTGAGCCTCCTCTCTCCCTGGTTCCTGTTTTTCTTTTTGTTTGTTTGCTTTTTTTTCCCCCAGCAAGTGGGGAGTCTGGCTGGGCTGTTGTTTAACCCTCATCTGGCAAGAAGTTCCTGCCCTGCTAAGAATTACAAAGTTCTTGCTTCCTCATTTCAAGAGAGGAAAACTGGAGGATGAGCCTCCAGGAGCTGCTCAGATCCTGGTGATGAGACAACAGTGCTGGGAGGGGAGCCCCCGGGGAGGATAGGGAGAGGGTGAAGGAGCTGGTGGGAGCTTCTGCAGGGGAGAAGTGCTGGGCTGGGAGAGGGGAGTCCTGGTGCCAGGTGTGGCTTTGTCCAGCACAAGTTCACCTCCTGAGAAGCTTCCTCTTCTGTGACTAGAGGGGTCTGGACAAATGCCCCCTGAAGCTTGACCTGGAGGAGATGCCTGATTAAATGAATTAATCATTAAATGAATACAAAGAAATATCTTAAACCCTTGGGCATATGAACACTAGCATGTGCTATTCTCTGCTTCCAGTGAGAGCCAGAAATGAGGATAAGTACAGTAGTAGGGAGACAGAGGAGAAGGCAATGGCACCCCACTCCAGTACTCTTGCCTGGAAAATCCCATAGACGGAGGAGCATGGTAGGCTGCAGTCCATGGGGTCGCTAAGAGTCAGACACGACTGAGCAAATTTACTTTCACTTTTCACTTTCATGCATTGGAGAAGGAAATGCAACCCACTCAGTGTTCTTGCCCGGAGAATCCAAGAGACAGGGGAGCCTGGTGGGCTACCATCTACGGGGTCGCACAGAGTTGGACACGACTGAAGTGACTTAGCAGTCACAGCAGCAGGAGGGAGACAGGTCTGAAATGATGAGATTTTATTGAATTGGAAAGAAAGTTGGGACTGTGGAAGGCTGAGACCAATCATGGCAGATTAATCCTAACCTGCTGGAAGATGCAGATTAATCATCTTTTCAGATAGGGCACTTTCCCTCATTCTGTTCTGTCCTACCTGGTCCCCAGAAAGGACAGAGGGTGTCAGATCCCTTGGGCCTATGCTGAAGAGGGAGGGTGGGCTCAGGAGATGGTGGCCCTGCAGCAAATGTGTCCACTGGTCACAACTCAGGGTCACAAGGACAGTTCAGTTCAGTTCAGTCACTCATTCGTGTCTGATTTGTTGCGAACCCATGAACCACAGCATGCCAAGGCCTCCTTGTCCGTCATCAACTCCCAGAGTCCACTCAAACCCATGTCCATTGAGTCAGTGATGCCATCCAACCATCTCATCCTCTGTCATCCCCTTCTCCTCCTGCCCTCAATCTTTCCCAGTATTGGGTCTTCTCAAATGAGTCAGCTCTTTGCATGAGGTGGCCAAAGTATTGGAGTTTCAGCTTCAACATCAGTCCTTCCAATGAACACCCAGGACTGATCTCCTTTAGGGTAGATTGGGTGTATCTCTTTTCAGTCCAATGGACTCTCAGGAGTTTTCTCCAACACTACAGTTCAAAAGCATCAATTTTTTAGCACTCAGCTTTCTTTATAGTCCAACTCTCACATCCATACGTGACTACTGGAAAAACCATAGGCTTGACTTGATGGCTTTAGATTAGTGATCACATCATCATGATCATCTGGGTTGTGAAGAACTTTTTTGTACAGTTATTCTGTGTATTCTTGCCACCTCTTCTTAATATCTTCTGCTTCTGTTAGGTCCAGACCATTTTTGTCCTTTATCGAGCCCATCTTTGCATGAAATGTTCCCTTGGTATCTCTAATTTTCTTGAAGAGATCTCTAGTCTTTCCCATTCTGTTCTTTTCCTCTATTTCTTTGCATTGGTCGCTGAAGAAGGCTTTCTTATCTCTTCTTGCTCTTCTTTGGAACTCTGCATTCAGATGCTTATATCTTTCCTTTTCTCCTTTGCTT
>SJYV01015609.1:225491-252349 GCA_006410875.1 Neotragus pygmaeus | reverse complement strand
AGCCCATCTTTGCATGAAATGTTCCCTTGGTATCTCTAATTTTCTTGAAGAGATCTCTAGTCTTTCCCATTCTGTTCTTTTCCTCTATTTCTTTGCATTGATCGCTGAAGAAGGCTTTCTTATCTCTTCTTGCTCTTCTTTGGAACTCTGCATTCAGATGCTTATATCTTTCCTTTTCTCCTTTGCTTTTCGCCTCTCTTCTTTTCACAGCTATTTAGTGTATATATACATAGATATATATGCTGCTGCTGTTGCTGCTAAGTCACTTCAGTCGTGTCTGACTCTGTGCGACCCCATAGATGGCAGCTCACCAGGCTCCCCCGTCCCTGGGATTCTCCAGGCAAGAACACTGGAGTGGGTTGCCATTTACTTCTCCTAGATATATACAGTATATGGTATATGTATATAGTACATGGTATCCAGCTGACTCTTGAACAACATGAATTTGAACTGTGTGTCAACTTTTTTGTAAATTTTTTTCAACTGTAAATATTACAGTATTACATGATCTGAAATTAGTTGAATCCTTGGATGCAGACCCATGGAACTGGAGGGATTACATATATAAAAGGCTGAGTGTAAGTTACATTAAAAATATATATTCTTATCTATAAGAATATTTTTCTGCATGGAGGGTAGGTGTCACCAGACCCAGCATTATCAAGGGTCAACTTTGTGTACCTATGTTATAATATATAATTTATATATAGTACGTGGTATAAACAGTATATGATATATAGTGTGTGATATATATTATATAGTATATGATATACTGTATGTGTGCATATACAGTATATTACATATACATATGGGGCTTCCCTTGTGGCTCAGAGGTTAAAGCGTATGCCTCTAATGTGGGAGACCTGGGTTTGATCCCTGGGTCAGGAAGATCCCCTGGAGAAGGAAATGGCAACCCACTCCAGTATTCTTGCCTGGAGAATCCCATGGACGGAGGAGCCTGGTGGGCTACAGTCCATGGGGTCACAAAGAGTCGGACACGACTGAGCAACTTAACTGACATATACATATAGTATATGATATATTATACAGTATAAATATGTATGTCATATATGGTGTATGGCTGTGTGTGTGTTCAGTTGCTCTGTTGTGTCTGACTCTACAACCCATGGACTGCAGCCCGTATATCTGTGTATCTTCAGGTGATGCAAGAGATGTGTGTTCAACCCCTGAGTCAGGAAGTAGAAAATGGCAACCCACTCCAGTATTCTTGCCTGGAAAATTCCATGGACAGAGGAGCCTGGTGAGTTACAATCCATGGGGTCGCAGAGAGCTGGAAATGACTGAGCGTGCACACACACACACTCATGCACATATATGGTGTGTGTGCATATGTATCTTACATGTCTTCATATCTTCAGCTAAACAAGGATATATAATGAAAATGCACAGGGTGTTTTCCTTTGTATTTCCTAAATGTCCTGACCTTTTGTTCCCATCTTCACTCAGTCGTTTACACTGAGGAGGGCTGGGACATTGCTCCCGAGCCCTCTGTTTCCTTCCTTGAAAGGTCTTTTCCACCTGCATCCCAAGAATATTACGGTCTTAAACACCTGTAGTGAAGCTGCTGCTGAACCACTTCTCAAATCTTAGACCCTGTGCTCAAAGGCAGATGCATCTTCTTCACTGCCCAATCCATCCAGTTGCTTAATCCCTCATTAAGTGAATTAAATCATTATTTAACAAACATTTGGTTATTGTCTGCTTGCCAGAACGTTAATACAGCTAATGTCCTGCTCAGTTACATCCAGGTGCTCATCATGAAGTTTCTCACTAGCCAGAGAGAGGAGTTCTGAAGGAGAACTCAGACTCTGCCCTTAACTTTTGTAATTCTCTGCACTTTGCAGTTAGTGGCACATTATAAGGGTTCACAAAGTGCTTGTGCAATAAATTTATGAGCCAACAGATTCATTATTTTCCTCTATGTAGCATATAGGTACAGAACATCGGCTTTTTGCCTTTTTTTTTCCCCTCAAATGACGAGGAGGAGTTGGTGTACAGGGCTATTCCCTCACAGGGCTGGGGCATCGGGTCTTGAGTCCTTTGCTGATCTTCTCATTGAGATGAGGTTGTTTTGTCTTTTCCACCCCACTGGCTGGGATGGGAGGTGATGAGCTTTGCTGGGGCAGGGCAAGGTGGGGCATCCACATCTGTCCGCTCTTTCTGTACAGCTTTGTACCTGGCTTTGCCTTGAGATGTCCAGTTTCCCTGGGGCGGGTCCATGTTTGTGGCCGAGACTCGAGCAGGGGCCAGGTAAGTCTCCACAGGGCTTTGCCTTCCAGTTCAGACTAGACGAGACTATTTGCATCTGCCAGACGCATGGGTTTCAGTCCTGGTGGCTTATCTGGGTCACCACTGGCTTTGATCTCTCTTCTATGAAAGCGTGGCTCAGCCTGGTTAATTCTCTTGCTAAAGCCTGCTCTCCATCTGTTAAGATAATGGAGCTTCTCTGTGAATTGAGCACTTTCTTACTAGGCTGGAGGGCAAAGAACACTAGGAACAAGGTCCCTGTCCTCCAGAAAGTCCCTCCCACTCAGCGCCCTGCTAGAAGCAAGACCAGCCACGCAAAAAACCCCACACCATGGACTGGTTTGCTCGCAGCGCCAGTGGTAGGTTTTTCACTATTCACTCCAATCCAGGCTGTGATGTGCTGTTTCAGGTTTCTTCTAAAGACAGTTCTGGTCTTTACTCTCTTAGGGGTTGCGGGGGGACCCCACCCCTAAGATGGGCACACGGAGAGGCGTTGGCAGTGGCGTGTTGTGTGCATTCTTTGGAGCTCGTTTTAAAACGTTCAGACATCTCGCTAGCCGCTCGGCCGTGGAAGGTGTTTTCAGCACAGGAGTTGCAAATGCGATCATCATTCCCCTGCCTGGTAGAGCGGCCACCCAGCATACCATTGCTGCCACCCCTGGATGGGGCAGCCTGGGAGGTGTCATGGTGGACGATCGCACCTCCTTATCTAGCTGTGAACTGCATCTAGAAGTGGCATCCGTAATGGGGCGGGCAGAGAGGGCACAGAGTATCAAGCAGTCTGCAGTAAGGTGAAGGCTCCAGCGGTGGGAACCACCCTGGCCTTGGTGATGGGACATCCAGGTCCCATTGCCGCAGCAGGGGGCCTGGGTGTGCCTGGCTGCAAGTCTGCTTCCAGAAAAGGTGTCCTCAGAGAGCCTGCTTCTGTGAGCGGGCAGCTAAGCACTCCCTCCACCACCTTCCCTAGAGGTTTGCCCTTGACAGGAGGCCCAGCCGGCCACCCGCCTCCCTTTCCCACCAGGCACAAAGCCACCTGCCAGCCTCAAGACGAGGCAGCTGTGGGCCAGCAGCGATATTAATAAATGCTAATGCCTAAGCCAGTAACATCTTTCAGGTTTTTCTTAATGAAAGGCAACCAGGCAAATACTTGAGGACAAACATAAACCATTAGCATGATAGTGAAACCAGATAGTTTGGATTTTTTTCTAACAGTTTCCTTGATGGAGCAAATCCTGAAGAGACTCATTTCAGGCAAAGAGCTGAAAGCAAAAAAGGAGGGCTCCTCACCCCTCCCACCTCCCCTGCCACTGCCCAGTAGACCCAAGTTCTGGTCTGGAATGAAGAAACGGGAGCTCCGGGAGCTCCGTGTGCCCTCTTAGCTGCTGTTATCAGCATTCCTTTACCCAATTCAAATTCCTGGTTCCAGGCCGACTTACTCAGAGGGAGGGGCTCCTTGGGAAAGAGGGTTCCCCGGGGAAAACTTCCCAGGAGGTAATCCTGCCGAGGGACTGACCAGCTGGGAGGAACCAGCCTGTTCAGTGGAGGAGGAGACCTAAGGTTGCCCAGCACCTTGGAGAAATGGAGGGAAGGCCCGGGGAACAGACACAGGCGGGGAGGGGGCTGGGGGCTCATTAAGAAGAGAGAGCCCAGGGTGGTTGGTCTGGGCCACCAGGCAGCTCTGCAAACACTCAGGCAGGGAGAGGAATTCAGATCTTTTTCTGAGTATAAAACCCTAGGGCCCTCACCTTGGTGAAGCAACCACTATTTTAATGACCTTCTGAAAGACCTCCTGGCATGTTGACTCACAAGCATTTTTTTCCATAAGGGTGACTAAGGCTGGTATTTCCTAACATATATGAAAAATGGATCACTCAGACCAACAGTCCAAAATGTCACTCACTTTTCCTCCCCCACAAATTGCTTTTGCATCTCCAGGTCCATGCCTATCATAACATCCCAGCAAACCACTGTGGTTCCAGCAAATACTTCCTTCAGAACCACCCATCCTCACCTCTCACAGGCACAGCCCCAAACACACACTCGACCTGAAATCTCGTGTTCCAGGTTCACGAACAGTTTCCAATGGCCGTCAGCTCTCAGGTCCACCTGAAGGGAGGCCTTGTGTACCAGGGGCCATGACTGGGGTGGGACAGGCGAGCAAGGAGCATAAGACGGGCTCTTCCACCTGCTGGCCAAAGGGAAACACAAAAACTGTCCAAGTTTGTTTCAGAAGCAAGAAAGACTCCAGAAAAGATTGGGTTGTCTAGATGAGTCAGTAGAGAAGGCCTAATGGAATCATGCTCTTTAATTCAGCTGGTGGTTGCTCTTTAGTTTTAGATTTATTTATTGACTGTGCTGGTTCTTCATTCCTGTGTGCAGACAGGAATGAAGTTTTTTTTTTAGTTGCAGACAAGCCGAGGCTACACCTCGTTGCAAGGCACAGGCTTCTCGTTGCACAGGCTTCTCTTGTTGCAGAGCACGGGCTCCAAGCACACAGGCTTCAGTAGTTGTGGAGCATGTGACACGTGAATCTTCCTGGACCAGGGATTGAACTTGTGTCCTGCACACTGGCAGGTGGATTGTACCACCTGTACCACCAGGGACGTCCTTGTGGCTGCTCTGGAAGTCAGATAGTTCAAGATAATTTTTGTTTTGTACTCATTTTGTTCTCTTTCACATCAAAATTACGTATTAAATGCTTCTCATGGGCTGAGTACCACTCCTGTGCTGGCGTGGCAGATGAGAGACCATCCTCCCTAGGTCAGAGTGGGTGATGGACAGGCAAATGTTAATGTGTGTTGATAAAGGTACATATAAACCTCAGGAGTGTTATCTACCACTTCAAGGAGGGTTTCTGGTGGACAGTCATCAGATATGAAATCACTCTGGCCTATAGGAGCCCTTGAGTGATGAGGCTGGGTTCTGAAGAAGCTTGAATGCCGTTATCATCAGTTTCACTGTTCTCTGGGAGGTTCTGAAAACCATAAAAAATGTTAAGTAAGGGAATGACATAACATACTTACATTTTGAAAATAGGGCTTTGGCTGTTATCAGGGGATAGGTTTGAAGGGTTTATTTATCTTTGCTGAAACATAAATCACTTCAAAACATAGCAGCTTAGAATACAAGGGTATTTTTCCTCAGGATTTCTGGAGTTGCTCAGCTGAGAGGTTCTGGCTTGGGGTCTCCCATGAGGTTGCTGTGAAGATGCTGGCTGAGGCTATAGTATTGGAAGGCCAAGGTGGCTAACTTTCATGGCTGCCAAGCTGGTGCTTGTCACTGGCAGATGGTCAGTTCCTCTCCCTGCCAACCTTGCCACAGGCTGTGTGAGCATGCTGCTTGCTGGGTCACTCCAGAATGGGTGACCTGGGAGAGTGAGGCCGAAGCGTCTGTTATGAACTGCATGTTTTTGTCCCCTCTCCCCAACTTCATACATTGACACCCTAACTCTCAGTGTATTTGGAGATGGAGACCGTGGAAGATAATCAGGGGTAAATGAGGTCATGAGGGTGGGGCCCCAATCTGATGGAGTTGGTGCCTTTCTGAGATGAGGAAGCAACCAGAGCCCCTGCTGTCTCTGCCACATGAGGACACCAGGAGGAAACAGCTTCTATAAGCCAGAAAGCAGGCTCTCATTAAACACTGAATCTGCAGACACCTTGATCTTGGGCTTGCCAGCTTCCAGAACTGTGAGAAATAAATGTTTGTGGTTTGAGCCACCCATTATGCAGTATTTGGTTATGGCAACCAGAGCTGATGGGGACGCTGGCATGCCTTCTGAGACATGGCCTTGTACCACCCCTGCAGCCACATTTTGTTTGCTAGAATGTCAGTAAGTCCAGGCCATATTTAAGGGTAAAGGAATCAGGCCCCACCTTGGGGAGGAAGAGAATTCATGAACATAATTTCAATATCCCTTTGTTGCCGAGTCCAAGCTCACTCTGCTCACCATGACGGACCAATGAATCGGAGACAAGGTATTGAGGCAAGGAGTACGCCTTTATTCAGAAAGCTGGCTGACCGAGAAGATGGCAGATTAATGTCTCAAAATAACCATCTTGTCAGTTTCTGGATGCCAGGTTCTTTTATAGAACAGAGAAGGGGCGGAGTTAAAAAAAAAACCAAAGTATAAAGGGCTTTAATCTTTCAAAAATCTCCTGGAAGGGCCATCCTGGGGGAAGGGATGCATTCATTTCTTCTTCTCTGTAGTCATTCACAGGTGAGCAGGGTCAGACTGTCTTTCAGTGAGCTGAACAAAGGCACTTTAATTTAACAATTAGGCAGAGGGGCAGGGTTCCCTGAGGCAGGTCATTGTGTCTGATTATAATAACAAAAGTATTAAAAAGCAAAGGTTAAAGTCAAAGAAAGAGATCCAACATGGAGTAAAAAATGGCTCTTTGCTGTAACACCTTTGTGATGTTCTTAACATGTGAGAAAGGAAAGGGGTCATAATCTGGCCCTAAAGCTCATGGAGTAAGGCACAGATGTGATAGACATGAAGTCTGTAGAGTCAACCTGACTTGGAAACTGTACTTAGACTGAGCTGGGACTAAAAGAAAGGGAGGTTGAGGTGGGGGTGTGATGTGGAGGAGGAATAGGAGAGTCCAGAATGTCTCAAAAGTGAGATGCCTTTGGGACAGGAAATGGATATTTCAAAGAGGCTGGGGTGCGTCTGGATCTGGGGTGTTGATCTGGAGCTGTGAGCATGAAAACTATGGTTGCAGATGCGCTTACCCAGCCAGAGGGCATAAGACAAAGGGAGTGAAGGCTCAGGCAGAGGCGATCCTTCACGTGGGGTTTGTGTAGAGGACGATAATCGGGCAAAACAGACCCAGAAGGGGGATCAGAGAGGGGAAGAAGGGGCAGAAACTGTCCCAAGGGAGCCAAGAGGAGAGAGTGGGTTCCTGTGTCACACACAGCAGAGGAGCTGGCAAGTTGGCTGGAGTTGGTGATATGGAGGCTGTGTGTGGTTGACTCAAGATTATCAGTGGAGTGAGTGGAAGTCAGATCGGATTGGGTTGAGGAGTGAATATCTGGAAGGAGAGGAAGTGGATAGAAACTGACAGCCCTTTCAAGATGGTTGGCGCTAATGGAAGAGGGAAGCAAATGGAGGTTTAGAAAAATTGTTTTACTGCTTGAGGGAGGGTTGCAGTGGAGACCGAGGGGTGGAGAGAGGGAGAAAGAGAGTAAGGTTAGGACTGAAGTCCTCGAGAAGTCACCTGCCTTTTCTCTTACAGTTTATTTTACACCCAATAGTTTGTACCTTTTAATCCGCTACCCTGATCTTGCCCCTTCCTCCTTCTCTCTTCCCACTGGTCACCTCTAGATTGTTCTCTGTGAGTCTGCTTCCTTTTCCTTGTACTAGTGTGTTTTATTTTTTAGATTCTACGTGTGATAGCATACAGTATTTATCTTCCTCTGACTTATCTCACTTAGCATAATACCTTCCAAGTCCACTGAAAATGGCAACAGTTTACTTTTTTTTATGGTTGAGGCTACGGTTTTTCCTGTGGTCATGTATGGATGTGAGAGTTGGACTGTGAGGAAGGCTGAGCGCCGAAGAATTGATGCTTTTGAACTGTGGTGTTGGAGAAGACTCTTGAGAGTCCCTTGGACTGCAAGGAGATCCAAACAGTCCATTCTGAAGGAGATCAGCCCTGGGATTTCTTTGGAAGGAATGATGCTAAAGCTGAAACTCCAGTACTTTGGCCACCTCATGTGAAGAGTTGACTCATTGGAAAAGACTCTGATNCCTTGGACTGCAAGGAGATCCAAACAGTCCATTCTGAAGGAGATCAGCCCTGGGATTTTTTTGGAAGGAATGATGCTAGAGCTGAAACTCCAGTACTTTGGCCACCTCATGTGAAGAGTTGACTCATTGGAAAAGACTCTGATGCTGGGAGGGATTGGGGGCAGGAGGAGAAGAGGACGACCAAGGATGAGATGGCTGGATAGCATCACTGACTTGATGGGTGTGAGTCTGAGTGAACTCCGGGAGTTGATGATGGACAGGGAGGCCTGGCGTGCTGCGATTCATGGGGTCGCAAAGAGTCGGACACGACTGAGCAACTGAACTGAACTGATACAGGAGAAGGCTATGACACCCCACTCCAGTGTTCTTGCCTGGAGAATCCCAGGGATGGGGGAGCCTGGTGGGCTGCCGTCTATGGTGTCATATAGAATCGGACACGACTGAAGTGAGTTAGCAGCATACAGGAGGGCTCAAGGCAGTAAAATAAAATGTTTACTGACCACAAAATAAAAGCTGGCGTTGGGAGGCTTGGACCACTGATGCATTTGCTTCATGGCCACACTGTCCCCATCTGTGCAGTAGGTTCTGGCTACAGCTAACAGTGGTTGGGTTAAACACTCTCTGAGGTTTGGAGTTTGAATCAAATTGTGTTCTTGTTACTAACACCCTGGCTTCTCCCTTTACACCGCCCAGGGGTCACCTCTAGTTTGTTGTGTGTCTTCCCAGCCACCACAGTGAAAGGGTCTATCTCTGTTTGCCTGATCTTTGTCACTATTTCCAAATTCTTTGGGCTGGTGACATTATATTTGATGTCACTCTTAACTTGGTCAATCAAAGGGCCATAAATTACATACCTAAAATCACAGAATTTCATAATAGTTCTACTTCTATAAAATTTCCAGCAGGCCTGAAGACCCTATTGAAATAGTTCTCACCTACTAATTACAAGTTATACTGAAAAACTTTGGCCACTATATAAATGTGTGATATATCACAGCTGATACTTAAAAAAAAAAATGTTTTCTCTTGAATACTAAAGCAGAATTGGGTTATTTTCACTGTCAGTAGTTTTCTTCATATGACTGAAATTAGAGAGGTAATAATAGATCCTTCAGTTGATACAACTAAATGTTAATTATATTTGTTTGGCTTGTGACATAATGTTGTATGGCTACAGGAGAGGGAAAATGAGAGAGCAAAATTGAAAGAGAAGTAAAGATTGTTTTGCGTGTTACTACTATGAGGCAATCTTTTGGATTCTTTTCCAGCTTTTATATTTAAGATTTCATCATTCCAGATTTCCAGTTCGGGGTGAGGGCCATGAATTAAGTTCAGCAGAAGAAACTGACAGTTATTCAATTCAGGTGAACCAAAAGACAAGTTCAGCATGTTCAGACAATGCAAAAAATACTTGCAGATACTCTGGGTCCAGGGAAGTGCAAGGTGATAAATCCAAAACAAAGTCCTCGAAAAGAAAACATAGTAATAAAGAATCAAAGCCATTAAAATAAGGAGCAGACTGGAACATAGGCAAAAGGTTTTGGTGATCAAAATTCAGGAATGAAACAGCTGTGTTTTATGCACAGACTATCAACAGACAAACCTTCTTTCTTCCACTCTTTTTATTTCTATTATAAGATCTCACCTGTCTTGAATCACATTCCCAGAGTCTTGATTCTGTTTTCTAAGCCAGTGGTCCCCAACCATTTTGGCACCAGGGACCAGTTTCATGGAAGACACTTTTTCTACAGACCAGGGTGGAGTGGTGGTGGTTTCGGGTTGATTGAAATACATTACATTTATTGTGCACTTTAGTTCTATTATTATTACATCAGTTCTACCTCAGGTCATCAGGCATTAGATCCCATTAGATCTGGAGGTTGGAAACTCCTGTTCTAATATGACAGCTGATTGTACTAATTTGGTTCAGATGTTCCCAAGAAGCTCAGCGGTTCTAGGCCATTGCTAATATTATGATCACCTGAGCTTAGAAGAGCCCAGGCCTTGTCACACACGAATGAAATCCAAATAGTCCAGCCCTTGATACACAACACATGGTCCCTGAGCAAGCAACATCAGCATCATCTAGTAGTGTGTTAGAAATGTAAACTCCCAGGCCCAACTCCAGACTTGAATAAGAACGCATCTTTAGAGCTCTCCAGATGATTTACATGTGTATTAAAGCTTCAGAAATGCTGCCCTAGGGCCCAAGATCAATTTTTTTTTTTAAACAGACCCAAACAGGGTAAATATCATAAGTTTTGTGTCCCATATGTAATCTGTCACTTTTTTTGTCTTTTTTTTTTCTTTTTAACCAAAGCTTTAAAAACATAAAAGCCGTTCATAGGTTGGGACATTGAAAATCAGACCGTGGCTGTGTTTGAATTTGCATTGCAGGCTGATTCTTTACTGTCTAAGCCACCAAGGAAGCACAGGGATACAGGAGTTGGTAGCCTATCCCTTCTCCAGGGGATGTCCGAAACCAGGAATTGAAACAGGATTACCTGTATTGCAGGTGGACTCTTTCACAGCTTAGCTACCAGGGAAGCGCAGACTCACTAATATGAGACAAATTTACTGATGAAGAATTTAAAGGTCAGGAGTTGAAACTCCTTACCTAGGAACAAAGAGTAGTAGAGTGAAAACTAGAATCCATAGTCTGCCTTTATCCTTCCCACTATCATATTCTGCCTCTCTTTAACATTTTACTTTTCTTAGGAATGTGTGCATTATAAATGTGCTGTAAAGAGAACAAAGAGCTAATGCTGCATTAGCAAGTAATGTGCCTGCTAAGTCAGTCGCTTCAGTTGTGTCTGACTCTTAGAGACTCTATGGTCTGTGTCTGCCAGGCTCCTCTGTCCATGGGATTCTCCAGGCAAGAATGCTGGAGTGGGTTGCCATGCCTTTCTCTAGGGGATCTTCCCGACCCAGGGCTCGAACTCTCATCTCTTATGTCTCATGCATTGGCAGGTGGGTTCTTTACCACTAGTGCCACCTGGGAAGCCACTCAAATAGTGCTGGTATGTGCCAGACCCTGGACTGAGCTTTCAACATATGTGAACTAATTTAATAATTTGCATATCAATATTATGTGAAGTCATTATCCCTATTTTCATCTGAGAAATCTTGGATTAAAAATGTTGATTAACAGGGACAAATCAAGAAGGTAGAGTAGGAAGATCCTGAGCTTGCCTCCCTCAAAGAACTCATCAAAACTACAACTATGTATATCCCAGCCCTCTCTGTAAATAACTTGAAGACTAGCAAAATGGATCTTCTATGGCCAAAAAAGAAAGAACTTGATGGAGTTCCAAATAGCCAACAAAAATCCTAATTAAAAAGAAACTAGTGTTGTCACGCACCCAGAGTTCAAACTATACTACAAAGCTATTTTAAGCAAAATACTAGCACAAAAACACACACATAGATCAACAGAACAGTATGGAGAGCCCAGAAATAAACACATGCACATATGATCAATTAATCTATGACAAAGGAGGCAAGAATGTACAATGAAGAAAATCTGTCTCCTCAAAAAGTGGTGTTGTGAAAGCTGGAAGCTACATTTAGAGTAAAACTGGAACATTTCTCACATTATATAGAAAAATTAATTCAAAATGAATTAAAGACCAAAATGGAAGACCTGAAACAGTAAAACTTCTAGAAGAAAACATAGACACCATGCTCATTGTCATTGGTCTTAGCAGTATTTTTGTGGATATGTTTCTTCAGACAAGGAAAACAAAAATAAATACTTGTGATCTAATCAAATTTAAAAGCTTTTGTACAGTTAAGGAAACCACCAACAAAACAAAAAGGCAACCTACTAGATAGAGGAAGATATTTGGAAACAACATGTCTGATAAAGGGTTATATCCAAAATAAAGAACTCATACAACGCAAGAGAAGACTCCAGTTAAAATATAAATATACATATATACAGAGGACCTGAGTAGGGATTTTTCCAAAGAAAATACATGTGACACAGACACCTGAAAACATGCTCAACATCAGGCATCATCAGGGAAATGAAAATCAGAGCCAAAATTATATCTACATAGATATTATTGTCAAAATGCCTATTATCAACAAAGACAAGAAATAATAAGCACTGGTGAGGATGTGGAGAAAATGGAACCCTCATTCACTATTGATGTGAATGTAAATTGGTGGAGCCACTATAGCAAATCATTTGGGAGCTTTTCTCCCAAAATTAAAAATAGAACTGTTATACAATCCAGAAATTCCACTTCTTAGATTTGAGGGAAACAGAAACACTAATTTGAAAAGATACATGCACCCCGACGTTCATAGCATTGTTATTTACAATAGCCAAGGTATGAAAGCAACCTAAGAGTCTATCAGCAGATGAATAGATAAAGGACTTGTGAGATATATGTGTGTGTGTGTGCATGTGTGCGTGCGCATGCGTGCACATGCAATGGAATATTACTCGGCTATAAAAAAATGACATCTTGTCATTTTTGACTACATGGGTGGACCTGGAGTATATTATGTTTAATGAAGTAACTCATAGAGAGAGAGACAAATACAGTATGTTTTCACTGATATGTGGAATTTGAAAAATAAAGCAAAACAACAAATATAACTAAACTGAAAAGACTTATAGACACAGAGAATAAACTAGTATTTCTCAGAGGGGAGACAGGNAACTCATAGAGAGAGAGACAAATACAGTATGTTTTCACTGATATGTGGAATCTGAAAAATAAAGCAAAACAACAAATATAACTAAACTGAAAAGACTTATAGACACAGAGAATAAACTAGTATTTCTCAGAGGGGAGACAGGTGGGTGGAATGGCCACATAAGATGAAGAGAATTAAGAGGCACAAACTACTAGGTATGAAATAAATAAGTTACACGGATGTACAGCACAAGGAATATATACAGTCAATATTTTGTAATAGTTTGGCAGTGTAAACTATAAAATTTTTAAATTGCTATGTTTTACATCTGAAACTATTATAATATCATAAGTCAACCATACATCAATTTAAAAAAAGGTTAAATAATTTTCCAAGCTTCACAACTAATTAATGTTAAAGCAAGGGCTGCTGGAATACATGACTCTCATGTGGATCCATTACACTGAATTCTCTTTACATTATATACTTTCTCTTTACAGACTATAGGTACCATGCTTCCCAACCTTGGGTTAATATCAAAATCACCTGTGGTACTTCTTAAAAATATGGACATTTGGACACTACTCTTTTACTCAGTAAGTCTGTATGGAGACCTAGGCATTGGCATTTTAACTGAATGTCATAAGTGCTTCTGGAGCCAAATGAAGTCTGTATTTTATCAGCATTTTATTAGCAAGAGACTTTTTGTCATCGAGGGTTGAAAAAGCAGTCAGTGTCTAGATTATAATCTGAAAACACAGAGAAACTCGCACATGTTTGAGAACATTCAAAGCATCTTTAGATCAATCCAGCTCTGCTGTGGCTCTGAGACCCCGCATACATATACCCCTTTTGGGGTTTGAGAGAAAGGGGCCCTGCTTTCTTGTCATCTACTTACTGGATATAGTCTTGCTATAGAAAGGTTGTTCAGAATCACAGAGTTACTATCTGCTTCCAGAGGTCTCAGCATGGTCCACCATCTCGACCATGGAGCACTGTATGGAATGACCAGATGCTCCAGTGGTCTCTGAAATGGGTTATTTCCTCGAGATTGGAAACCAC
This sequence comes from Neotragus pygmaeus, assembly GCA_006410875.1. Taxonomy (NCBI): domain Eukaryota; kingdom Metazoa; phylum Chordata; class Mammalia; order Artiodactyla; family Bovidae; genus Neotragus; species Neotragus pygmaeus. Next base: position 238,617 of record SJYV01015609.1, on the reverse strand, counting down.
AGTGTCCCACATTTTCCATTCCTTTTCCAAAAGCTCACAAGCCTGACTTCGNGTTTCTTTTATTTTCTTCTTTCTCCCTAGTTTTTAGAATAGGAGTTTCCCCTGGGGATCGTATCAGTACTTCTATATCTTTTAATACTCTCTTATACTGGCTTTCATGTTGATATCTCTTTTTTGGTACCTAAGAGCCAAATACCCAACTATCTACTCAACCTCACTGGGGTGTCTGGTAAACATCTTAAATGGAACATGTCTAAAGCCAAACCCCTTTTCTTCTCTTTATAATATGCTCCGCCTCCAGATTTCCCTGTCTTTGATGAAGATAATTTCATCCTTCAGTTTTTCAGGGCAAAAACCTTGGCATTAATTTTATTCCTCCTTTCTCATATGCCACATCCAGTCTGCTAAGAAGTCTTGGTCTTACCTTCAAAGTACATGCAGAGTTGCAACACTTCTCCCTGCCTCCTCTGTTGCCACCATCTTGGTCCCATCATCATCTCTCCCCTGGATCTTTGTAGAAAGAGTCCTAATCCTATCAGACCCTCAGCTATATGTTCTTCTGCCTCCAGTAGTCTGGTTCAATACAATAGCCAGAAGAATCCTTCTGGAATATGTCAGATCATCATTTACTGTCCAAACCCTACTTTGGCTCCCTGTTTCACTCAGTTCAGTTCAGTTGCTCAGTTGTGTCTGACTCTTTGCAACCCCATGGACTGCAGCACGCCAGGTTTCCCTGTCCATCACTAACTCCTGGAGTTTACTCACACTTATGTCCATCGAGTCGATGATCCCATCCCAACCATCTCATCCTGTGTCATCCCCTTCTCCTCCCGCCTTCAATCTTTACCACGATCAGGATTTTTTCCAGTGAGTTAGTTCTTTGCATCAGGTGGCCAAAGTATTGGAGTTTCATCCTTAGCATCGGTCCTTCCAACGAATATTCAGGACTGATTTCCTTTAGGATCTGCGTTGGCTCTCCTTGCAGTCCAAGAGTGATAGCCAAACAAGGCCCTATGTTATCTAACCCTATTACTTGTCCGGCCTCATTCACCGTTGTTCTACCTGATCACTCTATTCACCTCCTTGAAGTTTTCAAGCAGGTCAGACATGTTTTAGACTCAGGGCCTTTGCATTTGTGGCTCCTTCTACTTGAAATATTTTTAACTTTCAAATCTGCTCAAAATTTATCATGTCAGTTAGCTGACTTTAATTTTTAATTCTGTAACTTGCGTTTCCTACACTCTGGGCTCCTCTTACTTTGCTCTTTTTTTATTTGCATAGTACTTGACGGTGACATTAACTACATTATTGAGTTATACAGGATGTTTATGATACATTCAGATGACCGATGCTGGGCTGGGGGCTTCCCTGGTGGCTCAGATGGCAAAGAATCTGCCTGCAACGTGGGAGACCGGGTTTTGACCCCTGGGTTGGGACGATCCCCTGGAGAAGGGAATGGCTACCCACTCCAGTATTCTGGGCTGGAGGATTCCGTGGACAGAGGAACCTGGCAGGCTACAGTCCATGGAGTTACAAAGAGCTGGACTTTCAGTGCTGGGGTGGATAAATCAGGTGGAATCAAGATTTCCAGGAGAAATACCAACAACCTCAGATATGCAGATGATAACATTCTAATGGCAAAAAGTGAAGAGGAAGTAAAGAGCCTCTTGATGAAGGTGAAAGAGGAGGGTGAAAAAGCTGGCATAAAACTCAATGTTCAAAAAACTAAGAACATGGCATCTGGTCCCATCACTTCATGGCAAATAGATGGGGAAACAGTGGAAACAGTGAAAGACTTTATTTTCTTGCGCTCCAAAATCACTGTGGACAGTGAATGCCAGCCATGAAATTAAAAGATGCTTGCTCCTTTGAAGGAAAGCTGTGACAAACCTAGACAGTATATTAAAAAGCAGAGACATCACTATGCTGCAAAAGGTCTGTGTAGTCCTAGCTATGGTTTTTCCAGTAGTCATGTTTGGATGTGCGAGTTGCACCATAAAGAAGGCTGAACGCTGAAGAATTGATGCTTTCGAACTGTGGTAGTGGAGAAGATTTGAGAGTCCCTTGGACAGCAAGATTAATCCAGTCAATCCTAAAGGAAATCAGTCCTGAATATTAATTGCACAGATTGTTGCTGAAGCTCCAATCCTTTCGCCACCTGATACGAAGAGTTGACTCATTGGAAATCCAAGACCCCGATGCTGGGAAAGGTTGAAGGCAAAAGAAGGGGGTGGCAGAGGATGAGATGGTTGGATTGCATCACCAACTCAGTGGTCATGGATTTGAGAAACTCTAGGAGATAGTGAAGGACAGGGAAGCCTGGTGTACTGCAGTTCATAGGGTCGCAGGGAATCAGACACGACTTAGAGACTGAACAACAAACGATATATTGCTTTCCCTCCCAACCCCTCTGCTAGGGTGTAGCTCTATGAGGGAAGTGATTTTTGTTTTGTTTACTGTTGTGTCTTAAGTGTTTAGAACAGGGGATGGCATGTTCTAGCCATTCAAGAAATATTTGTGGAATGAGCAAAAAATGGATAGCTTTATGGGGAGGGTAGTGTCTGAGACAGGTGTTGAAAATTTTGATTCGATCCCTGTGTTAGGAAGATACCCTGGAGAAAGGAATTCTTGCCTGGAGAATCCATGGACAGAGGAGCCAGGTGGGCTGTAGTCCATGGGGTCACAGAGAGTCAGACTTGACTGAGTGACTACACCTTCACTTTTTACATAGAGTAAAATTCATCCTATTTTGGGTATACAGGTCTATGAATTTTGACAGACTGTTTCAGTCATGTAGCTACCACCACAATCAAGATATAAAATATTTTCCATCGCTGCAAGAAGTTCCTTAAGTTCCTTTGCAGTCAGTTCCTTTCCTTCATCTAATGCCCCTGACAGCCTGATCTAATTTCTGTCCCTGTATAGTTATGTTTTTTCCAGAATGTCATATACTTGGAATCATTTAAGTATGTGCATGTGAGGCCCTAGTTCCTTGACCAGGGATTGAACCTGTGCCTGCTGCAGTGGAAGTGTGGATTCTTAATGACTAGACCACTAGGGAAAGTTCCAAGTATGACTCCTTTTGAGTCTCTTTTATTTAGCCTAATGCTTTTGATGTTCATAGATGTTACTGCATATTTCAGGAGTTGATTTTTAAAACATATATATATTTTATTGAAGTATAGTTGACTTAGAATATTTCAGATGCACAGCAAGGTGATTCAGTTATACAGACACATAATATTAGTTTTGATATTTCCATCATAGGTTATTACAAGATATTGACTGTGGTTCCCTATGCTATACGGTAAACCTGTGTTGCTTGTTGCATATCTATTTTTTAATTAGAAGCCTGGCATTCTAGTCATACTAAGTCAAACAAGTGGAATCAAAATGTAAATTTTTTTAGTTAGGCAAAAATCCTTAAAGCTTCTAAAATATATATTATACATATTTATACAGATGTATATGAAAGCTTTTCTATAGCCCTTGATAAAGCCTTGAGAAAGAACATAAAAAAGGAAGAGATGGAGAAATTGGAGAACATAAACTAAATGAGATGGGAGCACTGAATATGGAATAGAAAATTTGAGAAACAAACTAGATAAAAGGTTAGTAAAACTAACCTTTTACATATAATCCAGTTGTTTTTCAGACATGACTGCTCATTAGAACTCTTCGGGGCCCCGTGGACTGTAGTCTACCAGGATCCTCTCTCCATGGGATTCTCCAGGCAAGAATACTGGAGTGGGTTGCCATTTCCTTCTCCAGGGGATCTTCCTGACCCAGGGATTGAACCCAGGTCTCCCACATTGCGGGCAGACGCTTTAACCTCTGAGCCACCAGGGAAGCTCATTAGAAACATATTTGAAGAAAAAAAGCAGTAGCTGAGTGTTTGTACTTTCCAAAAACTTCCAAGGAAATTCTGATATGCATCTGGATTTTCAAAAGTGATTACAGGTTTTGTGTTTTTATTACATCCTAGTTGTGGTGATACAGAGTTGTATTTATTTTTCTTTTGACCAATCATGATACAGTGGTATTAAGTGAGCAATAGTTACATAATCACCATAATGAAAGATGTTTATCAGTTTTCACAATCAATAGCCAGACAATTAAAAGATAAATTATAATTGAAAGCCATAATGAGAACATGATTAACTTAATAATAGAAAATAATTCCATACAATTTGGGAGGAGAACGTCAAGCAAAGTGATGTGGTAAGTGGAAGTGCATACATGCACATGTTTTCATCTACCCAGTCAGTCTGTATGTCTTTAGGTTGGTGTATTTATGGAGGGAGGAGCCTGGTGGGCTACAGTCCATGGGGTCACAAAGAGTCGGACACGATTGAGCGACTTCACTTCACATATTTAAGGTAATTATTGATAAATATGATCCTATTACCATTTTCTTAATTGTTTTGGTTTTCTATAGGTCTTTTCCGTCTCTGTTTCCTGCCTAGAGAAGTTCCTTTAGCATGTTGTAAAGCTGGTTTGGTGGTCCTCAGTTCTCTTAATTTTTGCTTATCTGGAAAGCTTTTGATTTCTCCATCAAATCTGAAGGAGAGTCTTGCTGGGTAGAGTATTCTTGGTTGTAGATTCTTCCCTTTCATCCCTTTAAATATGTCATGCCATTCCCTTCTGGCTCGTAGAATTTCTGTTGAGAAATCAGCTGATAGCCTGATGGGAGTTCCCTTGTATGTTATGTGCCATTTTCCCCTTGTTTCTTTTAATATTTTATCTGTTTTTAATTTTTGTCAGTTGATTAGTGTGTGTCTCGGTGTGTTCCTCCTTGGGCTCATCCTTCCTGGGAGACTCTGTGCTTCCTGGATTTGACTACTTCCTTTCCCATGTTTGAGAAGTTTTCAGCTTTTATCTCTTCAAATATTTTCTCAGGTCCTTTTCTCTGTTCTCCTTCTGGGACCCCTATAATGAGAATATTGGTGTGTGTAATGTTGTCCCAGCAGTCTCTTAGGCTGTTTTCATTTCTTTTCATTCTTTTTCCTGTATTCTGTTCTGTGGCAGTGATTTCTACCATTCTGTCCTCCAGGTCATTTGTCTGTGTTTCTGCCTCAGCTGTTCTGCTATGGATTCCTTCTAGTGTATTATTCATCTGTGTGTGTTTGTTCTTTAGTTCTTCTAGGTCTTTGGTAAACATTTCTTGCATCTTCTCAATCTTTGCCTCCATTCTTTTCCCAAGATCTTGGATCATCTTCACTATTATTATTCTGAATTCCTTTTCTGGGAGGTTGCCTATCTCCACTTCATTTAGTTGTTTTTCTGGGATTTTATCTTGTTCCTTCATCGGGGATATAACTTTCTTCTTTTTCATCGTGATTAACTTTCTGTAATATGGTTTTTGTTTTAGNTCTTTAGTTCTTCTAGGTCTTTGGTAAACATTTCTTGCATCTTCTCAATCTTTGCCTCCATTCTTTTCCCAAGATCTTGGATCATCTTCACTATTATTATTCTGAATTCCTTTTCTGGGAGGTTGCCTATCTCCACTTCATTTAGTTGTTTTTCTGGGATTTTATCTTGTTCCTTCATCGGGGATATAACTTTCTTCTTTTTCATCGTGATTAACTTTCTGTAATATGGTTTTTGTTTTAGTTACTGTGAGACTGTGTGTCGTCTTCTGTCTGTCCTCTCATGGCTGAGGCTGAGAGGCTTGTGTAAGCTTCTTGATGGGAGGGACGGGAAAAACTGGGTCTTGCTCTGGTGGGCAGGACCTTGCTCAATAAAGCTTTAATCCAATTATCTGCTGATGGATGGGATTTCACTCCCTCCCTGGTAGTTGTTTAGCCTGAGGTGACTGAGCCCTGGGGTCTGCCAGGTCTATATGGTAGGGTTGATGGCAAACTCCAAGAGGGTTTATGCCAAGAGGGACCTTCCAGTGCGCCTTCCCTGTGGTGAGCCCCTGCCGACCCATCCTCCACAGGAGGCCCTTCAACGCTAGCAGGTAGTTTTGGTTCAGTCTCCTGTGAGGTCACTGCTTCTCTCCTCTGTGTCTTGGTGTGTACAAAATTTTGTTTTTGCCTCCCAAGACTGGAGTCTCTGTCTCCCTCAGTCCTCTGGAAGGCCTATAATCATATCCCACTGTTTCCCAATCCCTTTGTCGGATCCCCAGGCTGGGAAGTTCTGAACCCTGGTATGCAGGGTTCAGGACCTTCACAATAGTGTAAAAACTTCTTTGGTATTATTGTTCTCCAGTCTGTGGGTCACCCACCCGATGGTTATGGGATTTGATTTTATCGTGATTTCACCCCTCCTACCATCTTGCTGCAGCTGCTTTTTTGTCCTTGGACATAGGGTATCTCTTTTGGTGGGTTCCAGCATCCTCCTGTTGGTATTTCAACAGGTAGTTGCAATTTTGGCGCTCTCATAGGAGGAGATGAGCTCACATCCTTCTGCTTTGCCCTCTTGAACCAAAGAGTTGATTTTTCTTAAAATTTATTTTATTGAAGAATAATAATTGATTTACAGTGTTGTGTTAATTTCTGCTATGTAGCAAAGTAACTCAGTTACACACACATGCACGCACACACGCATGCTTTTCCATTATGGTTTGTTGTAGGATACTGAATATAGTTTCCTGTGCTGTGTATAGTAGGACCTTGTTGCTTTGTTGTTTTTTTGTTTAGTCACTAAGTTGTGTCTGACTTTTGTGACCCCCCCATGAACCTGTAGCCTGCCACACTTCTCTGGTCCATGGGATTTCCCAGGCAAGAATACTGGGTTGCCATTTCCTTCTCCAGGGTATCTTCCTGATCCAGGGAATGAACCCACGTTTCCTGTATTGACAGGCAGATTTTTTGGCAGTGAGCCACCAGGGATGCCCAGTTCATTATTGCTTATCCATTATTGCTTATCCATCCTATATATAATAGTTTGCACTTGCTAATCCTAAACTCCCAGTCTATACTCACCCCCTTTGACAGTCACAAGTCCGTTCTCTATTATCTGTGAGTCTGTTTTTGTTTCATAGATAAATTCATTTGTGTCTTATTTTAGATTCCACATACAAGTATAGGAGTTGATATCTTTTTACTGCTGAATAGTATCCCAGTGTATGGTTGTACTGCAGTTTGTTTATTCATTCACCAGTTGGTGGATTTTTCGGTTTCTAATGTTNCATTAGATATCACATCTTCATTCATCTGTTGCTGGACACTTAGGTTGCTTCCATATCTTGGCCATTGTAAATAATGCTGCTATCTACGTTGGGGAGTGTGTGTCTTTCCAACGTTTTTCATTTTTTTTCTGATATATACCTGGGAGTGGAATTGCTGGGCCATATGGTAGTTCTATCATTAGTTTCTTGAGAAACCACCATACTGCTTTCAGTGGCTGCACCAATTTACATTCCCACCCACAACACAAGAGTGCTCCCTTTCCTCCACACGAGAGTAGCTTGTTTAATTGCCTGTGAGGACCTTGGTGGGATGGCGGTCGGGACTGTCTGCTTTCGGAATCCTGAAGAAAGCGAACTGGAGATTCAAGGACAGATCTGGCCTCCTGGGGTATCTTCCCAGGGTCCCAGTGCAGTGCTCTGCTTGGACCCTTTTGCTGGAAATCAACCTTGTATATTCACTGGGAGCATTGATGATGAAGCGGAAGCTCCAACAGTCTGGCCACCTGATTCGAAGAGCTGACTCTTTGGAAAAAAAAACCTGTTGCTGGAGAGATTGAGGGCAGGAGGTGAAGAGGGTGACAGAGAATGAGATGGCTGGATGGCATCACCCACACAATGGACATGAACTTGCGCAAATCAGGAGACAGTGAAGGACAGGGAAGCCCGGCCTGCTGTGGTGCTGCAGTCCACGGAAGGGGGCGGGGGAGGGGGGTCGCAAAGAGTCAGACATGACTTAGTGACTGAACAATAACAACAACCTTTCCTGGTACATTCTGGCCAGTTCAGAGGAGCAGGTGATAAAGGACTATGGCTCCTATCGCCGGGTCTGACCCAGCTGTACACAGTAAGCAGCTGCAGGGAGAGCGTTCTGGTTTGTCTACTGCAGGGGGCATCCTCCGGGCACCTGTTCTGATTGTTCTGGTCATCCCTGCTGGCATCTAATCCAGACTGGCCACTGACTGCCGGGGGATGGAGGGGCACTCTTTCTAACTGGCCATCTCCACCAGAAGAGAAGTAAGCCTCTGTCAGGGGACTTCCCTGCGGGCTGAGACGGTAAAGCGTCTGCCTACAACGCGGGAAATCCGAGTTCAATCCCTGGGTCGGGAAGATCTCGTGGAGAAGGAAATGGCAACCAACTTCAGTATTCTTGCCTGGAAAATACCATGGACGGAGGAGCCTGGCGGGCTACAGTCCATGGGGACGCAAGGAGTGGGACATGACTGAGCGACTTCACTTTAAGCCTCTGTCTAGAGGTGGGGCTCTGAAGGTAAGTCACCAGAGCGAGTTCTTATCTTCCACATGCCTTCCTCCTTCGGTGCGGCCCTTGGCCACCACGGGGCAGCCTTACCTGGTGAAGTCCTGCCCCAGAAGACAGGGATGCGGACCCTCACTCACCGCCATCTTGGGCGCGGAGACTACAAGTCCCAGCATCCACCGCTCGCGGCCCGGCCACGCCCCCTGTGAAAGGCCGGCCCGAGGCCCGTGCCCGCTGCCGGAACGAGTGGCCCTCGGCGTCTCTGGCAAGCTGGACCCGCTGCCAGCCTGGCCTTGACTCAGCCACCCGCTCTGTCTCGATGCATTGGGGTTGGTCCTTTCGTGGCTGGCGGTTTCTTGGCCCCAAGATGAGGCAGGGGAAAAAAAGAAGCGAGATCTCTGGCAGAGAGCTGCCTCCCTGCCTGCGCATTTAGCCCACCAGCCACCAGCAGGACCCTGGCAAGCACGGCGGGTTTTGTCAGCTGGGAGCCGTGCTGGTGAATAAAAGTGAAACCAGATGTTCCTCCTTCCAGCTGCTTCCCATCCATGCAGGGGCTTGGAGGAGGAGGCAGTAAAAACGCCAGGGCCCTTGATGGCCGACGCCCAGGTTTACACGCCGGCTAACCTTGCACCATAAATCCGCTGCCCTCGCCCGAGCCCCTGCTTCCGAGGGGGCCGGGCCCAGCTGCGGCAGTGACCCGAGGCTGCGGGCTGGACAGCGGGAGGAACTGGGGGCAGGGAGCCTGACTGGGGACCAGCTAGTGGCTTTTCAAGAATTTCCCAGTGGGAGAAAGATGCTACCAGATTTGCTGGGGGGGCGGGGCGGGGGGGGGGTTGGCCTTCTTGGGAAATAAGCCCAAACTCTATCTTGCATTTTAGTCTGGAAAGGAATTGGAATTCTCTTTGGAAAGGACTACCAGATGCAAGAGAACTCGGTAGGAATGGATGTCACAGAAGCAGCTTTTGCTGCAGATCGAAGTGCCCGTGGGAGAAAGGAAAGGTGGGCAGGGACCAGATGCCAGTTCCCCAGGGTCCACTCTCCAGAGACTGCGGTTTATCCTCTGTGCCATGGCATGCCATACGACATCGGCTGTAAAACAGTCATTCTCTTTGCGTGTGGAGGCAGAACTATTGTGGTGAGGCAGGAAGGAAGCAAGGAGATGGCTCAGGAGGCGCTTAGAGACATCCAAGCGACGTCGCTGGCTGGGGCCAGGTGGAAGCCGGGAGCTCTGAGAACCGTGAATGGAGTCCAGGTCTGGTGGCCAGAGGGTGGGAAGAATCCCGGAGGCCTCCCCAGGTTCCAGTGTGAGCAGCTGAGTGGTCAGTGGTGAGGCCATTGGAATGGAAGTTTGGTGGAGGATCAAATCTGTTGGGGGGATTCAGACTTTGGTTTTGGACCCGTTGGGTTAGAAATGCTTGTAGACACCTGTGTGGATGTTTTAAAGGGACTGTTGAAGATGAGGGTCTGGAGAAGGGAAGAGAGGTCAGGGCTGGGATCTGAATTTCCCCCTCATGTCGTTGGTGATAATTAGAAAGACAGCACCCGACAGCTGCAGGTCAGGCCCGTTATCTTGTACTATTGACTCTGTGATTGTGGTCGCCTTCTTAATTTCTCTTTCTCTTGTTGTTAGTGTTTAGGAATGTAAGAGATTTCTGGGTGGCCACCTCTGAGCTCTGCACAGACACTGGCCAGCGCCACGGGGCCCTGGGTCGTGGCTGCACACACACAAGTCACGTTCCTCCTGCCTGTGGCTGGTGTCTCTCCTCCATCCTCCCGAGCTCCCAAGGGCTCGCTCAGGTTTCCCCTCGGGGCTCCTGGGGGGATGTCTGCCGTTGATGGCACTTCCCACGTGGCAGGAAAACGTCTTGCCATCCTGACCCCAGATCACCAGCACGCTCCCAAAGTTCTGCTTTTCTCTCTTTTTGCATCATCTGGCTCAAATTTTCTGCTCTCTTAACATTTTCCCAGCTTGTTGACATTTTTACAGTGGGTAAAACCTTATTATTTCATTATTAGTCACTAAACGGGAATGATTTGCTTTTTCATTGGATCCATGTTGCCAAGACTGTTACATTAATTTTTAGCATGTTCTAAGTGACCAAGTCCTGATAAGTGACTTGACACAGAGCTTCTAGGTCTGTATCTAAGCAGCTGATGGTGGGGTTGCTACTCGGACAGAGATGCCCACTTACAAGGATGCAGGGGGCAGTCGGCCTTGCCGTTCATGCTTATTTCATCCATGCAGTTTTTATTTTGCCTTGCAATTATGGCTTCTATTTGTTCTAATTAAATAGGAACCTTGTTCAGATCAATGGATTCCTCATATAAAAAGACTGAAAGAACCTCCCCCCTCCTCCTGCCCTCAAGCCGGAGGCTGAAAACAGATGCTGCTTGTACTAGGGAGTTGAAAACTGCACTTGTGTGACTGAGGCTGTGACATATGTGCAGGAACAGCTGAGGGGCTTCCTTGTGGGCTCGTGTGGAGCCCGTGGGCCAGGCGAGGAGGGCCCTGGGCCATCTGGTTCCCTGTCCTTGGGAGGCTGGGACTGGCACCACTCTGGTCCCTTTCTCCCTCTCTCTCCTGGAGCCCTTCTTCATGTAAAAAAATTTTTTTTGTAAGAATTTTTTTTTTTTAATGTCAGTTCAGTTCAGTTGCTCAGTCCTGTCTGACTCTTTGTGACCCCATGGACTGCAACATGCCAGACCTCCCTGTCCATCGCCAGCTCCTGAAATTTACTCAAACTCATGTCCATTGAGTCGGTGATGCCAACCAACCATCTCATCCTCTGTCGTCCCCTTCTCCTCCTGCCATCAATCTTTCCCAGCATCAGGGTCTTTTCCAATGAGTCACTTCTGCACATCAGGAGGCCAAAGTATTGGAGTTTCAGGTTCAACATCAGTCCTTCCAAAGAATCTTCAGGACTGATTTCCATTAGGATGGACTGGTTGGATCGCCTTCCAGTCCAAGGGACTCTCAAGAGTCTTCTCCAGCACTACAGTTCAAAAGCATCAATTCTTCACCACTCAGCTTTCTTTATAGTCCAACTCTCACATCCATACATGACTACTGGAAAAACCATAGCTTTGACTAGATGGACCTTTGTTGGCAAAATAGTGTCTCTGTTTTTTAATATGCTGTCTAGGTTAGTCATAACTGTCCTTCCAAGGAATAAGCAAGTACTGTAACTAGTTTTAAGTCTTACTGAATTTGTTACAATATTGCTTCTGTTTTCTGTTTTGTTTGGGATCCTGTCTTCCCGACTAGGGATCGAACCTGCACCCCTGCGTTGGAAGGCAAAGTCCCAACCACCAGAGCACCGGGGAGGTCCCTCCTGCAGCCCTCCTTACTCTCCTGCAGTGCTTGGTTCTTGCTGGCACCTGGATCACTCCCAGGACTGGATCTGTAGATGTTCTCCCCTTTGGGGAGCCTTGTTGCAGATAACGATAAAATGCATATGGGGGAGGGTCATGGAGCATGTGGGGTAGATGAGAGCGTGGAGAAGGTCAGGCTGATCACCAGAGGTGTCTCTGGGGAAAGGCACAGAGGGGACCGGCAGGAGCTCTGGGAAGGACCAGCCGGCAAGAAGGGAGTTGGAGGAGCAGCCAGGAGGCAAGGCTGCTGGGGATGCAGGTGCACGACCCTGAGAACAGAGAGGGGACAGGGGTCTTGGGAGCCTGGAAGAAGCAGATTTTGAGAAGCCACAGTGATGAGTCAAGACTGTAGACAAGTCAACAACTGTAGACAGTTACTAAGACAAGCAGTAAATTGCCCACTGTGTGTGCGTGTTAGTCATTGAGTCTTGTCTGACTCTTTGTGACTCCATGGCCTGTAGCCCACCAGGCCCTTCCATCTGTGGGGTTTCCTAGGCAAGAATACTGGAGCAGCTTGTCATTCCCTTCTTCCGGGGATCTTCCCGACCCAGGGATCGAACCTGGGTCCCCTGCATTGCAGGTGGATTCTCTACCGTCTGACCACCAGCGAAGCCCATTAGATTTAAGAGTTCAGCACTAATTAGTGCCGTCATCAGAGCTGGTTAGAAGGAAGAGCTAGGGCCGGAAGCCAGCCTCTAGCAGGCTGGAAGGCAAGCCCCCAAGACAGCAAGTGAAGCCACCTGTAGGGAATTTGGGAAAGAGAGACGGGCAGAAGCTGGGGTGGAGAGGGGCTCTGTTTTCCTGGCTCTGCTTAGAGTCTGGTGTGAGATTCACTTCACTTTCATCTCCTGTTCCAAAAGAGAAAAGACAAGCGGCGCTGGGGGACAGCCCAGCCTGCCTGCGATCGCCCTGGGGATATTTCCACGCGCATGATGGAGACTGCTGGTGTGTCCTCTCAGAGTCGTCCTGTTGCTCCAGTGGTGTGTCCGCAGGAAGGTCACCAGGGCCGCGAGAAGGCCTGGGTGGTGGCCGACCCGGGGAGTGTCCACTCTCCAAGTCCAGCCCCACCCTGGCGAGCTGGCTCCTGTCCTGCCTGCTCTTCCACGCCCTGTGGACTCACCTCTTCTCTTGCCCAGGGGGCCAGCTCCAGGTCCCCGCCCCGTCGGCGAGTGTTTTGTGTGGTTCCTCCTGTTGCCTGGAGAACACTTGTATTATTGTTTTGGTTTTAACTGGAGAGAACGTGGGTGAGGAGGCCAAAGGGCTTGAGGGGCGAGGGAGGGAAGGGGAGTCAGGGAGCGGGGTCTGGGGAGGGGAGGCCAAGTGGGGTCAGCTCACAGGTGAAAGCCAGGGTCAAAGGTCAGGAG
>SJYV01015609.1:180414-220526 GCA_006410875.1 Neotragus pygmaeus | reverse complement strand
CTGGGGAGGGGAGGCCAAGTGGGGTCAGCTCACAGGTGAAAGCCAGGGTCAAAGGTCAGGAGTGGGGAGGGAGGGGGACAGGTGTGACCCTGGCGGGAAGTCCAGGGACCCCACGGTGGGCTGCTCCTGAAGGCGGCAGGATCACCGGAGGAGGAGGCAAGAATGGATGGAAAGCCCTGCGGTTCGGCTCTCGTGGGGGCCGAGAGGAGCCGCGCAGGGACCAGGGGGCAGTTTCCTCGTCCCGCCAGGCTGGCGAGAGGGACAGTGTAGTCATGGCGACCGTCACAGCAACGGTCCGGAGTTCCCTCCGTCAGTGCTGTGAGGATGTGGGAAGGAAGGGGATGTGCGGGGGTCGGAGGGGGAGCTCAAGGTAGGAAGGCAGGCGAGATGAAGGGCCAGGGGCTGGGGGAGCCAAGGGTCGAGGCCTGAGCTCTCCCTGCACCCCGTGATTCCTGGTCCTCCCCCTTCCCCACCTGCCCCAGCCTCATCCCTGGCAACCAAATTCATTTCACTCCCTGTCTATCCGGAGATTGGCCTTCAGGGTCATCGACACGTGGAGCGGTGGGCGTGGGGGGCGGGGACGGGCCAGTGTAGGTGCATCAGGGGCACCGAGTGTGCCGCCTGGTGCAGGAGGCTGAAGGTGGGAAGGCCGTCAGTTTGGGGGCGGGGGCCACGTGGGAACAAGACCCTACTGTGAGGCTGAGCGGAGGGGGGTTGCGAGTAGGCTTGCTCATAACCCTGACCACACCAGTGCTTAATCGGCTTTATTTTTAAGAGCAGTTTTAGGTTCATGGCATAATGCAGCAGAAAATACAGAGATTTCCAAGATCCCAGATGCCCCACGCCCACACTCACCTCCCTCCCCGTCAACGTCCCCTCCCCTTCACATGCTCATTCACTTGCTGCACTTGATGAGCCCCTTCTAACAAGTTGACAGTGATGGAAGGGAGATGCGTGACTCCCTAGACCAGATTGCCGAGGGCGACCCAGCCTCCGCCTAGACCTTGCTCATGGGGATCTTGCTCAGGGGAAAAGTGCTGTGATGACACTTAGTCACCCCGTGGCTGGATCCACGGGCAAAGAAACCAAGGCCTCCAGCCAAGAGCTCCGTGAGTGAGTCGAACTGACGGACCTGGTGGAGCTGGCAGTTGACCAGTCCCAGCCAACGGCTCAGGAGAAGCTCTGAGCTGGGATGCCCCCGCCAAGCTGCTCCCAGATTCCTGCCCCTCGGACACTATGAGATAATACATGCTTATTGTTTTAAGTCCCTAAGTCTGGGGGTAATTGGTTATGCAGCGAGAGATAATGAATATAATACCTTTAATTTCATTCTGATTATCACTTTGTCGCTAGACTTGCCACATGACCTACTCTGTCAAGTCTGTTTTTTCCTGGCTCTCTCCACCTTTCTGCTGCCACTGGGCTGGCTATTCTTGGGACTGGCAGCAGAGTGGTCGTCTTCTCTACCCTGCTGATTCTGCTTGCTGGTTCCGAGGTCTCTTAGTCTTCCTTAGGCCTCCTTTCCTTTTTGTAAAAGAGTTTATTTAAAAATATATTTAAAAAATTGAAGTGTGGTTAGTTTACAATGCTATATTAGTTTTGAGTGCACAACAAAGTGATTCAGTTGTATCCATGTACATGTTCAGTCACTGAGTCATGTCTGACTTTCTGTGACCCCTATGGACTGCTGGGGTCACAGGCTTCCCTGTCCTTTACTATCTCCTGGAGTTTGCTCAAATATATATATTTGTTTTCAGATTCATTTCCCTTATAGATGATAAGGTATAGAGTGGAGTTCCCTATGCTATATGGTAGATTCTTGTTGTTTGTCTATTTTATGTGCGAAATGGCAACCCACTCCAGTGTTCTTGCCTGGAGAATCCCAGGGATGGGGGAGCCTGGTGGGCTGCTGTCTATGGGGTCACACAGAGTCGGACACGACTGAAGCAACTTAGCAGCAGCAGCAGCAGTACATATATTTTAACCCCAAACTCCTAATTTCTCTCTCCACCACCACTCCCCACTGTATTCTTTGAAAGCCACGAGTTTNCTATATGGTAGATTCTTGTTGTTTGTCTATTTTATGTGCGAAATGGCAACCCACTCCAGTGTTCTTGCCTGGAGAATCCCAGGGATGGGGGAGCCTGGTGGGCTGCTGTCTATGGGGTCACACAGAGTCGGACACGACTGAAGCAACTTAGCAGCAGCAGCAGCAGTACATATATTTTAACCCCAAACTCCTAATTTCTCTCTCCACCACCACTCCCCACTGTATTCTTTGAAAGCCACGAGTTTGTTTTCTATGTCTGTGAATCTGTTTTGCATTATAAATTAGTTCATTTGTATAATTTTTTTAGATTCCACACATAAATGGTATCGTAGGATATTTGTCTTTGTCTGAATTACTTCACTCAATTTGATAATCTCAGGGTCCATCCATATTGCTGAAAATGGCATTATTTCACTCTTTTTGATGGCTGCGCAATATTCTGTTGTATGCACACACCACGTCGTCTTTGTCTTATCCATCCACTGTCGGTGGACTCACGCTGCTTGCACGGCTCAGTTGTTGTAAATAGTGCTGCTGGGAACACTGGGATGCATGTGTCTTTTTATATTAGCGTTTCCTCTGGATATATGCCCAGAAGTGGGTTGCAGAATCACATGATAAGTCTATTTTTAGCTTTTTCGGGAAGCTTGATGCTGTTCTCCGTAGTGGGTGCAGCAGTTCACACCCCCACCAATGGTGTAGACAGCCCCTTTCCCGCACCCTCTCCAGCCTGCATTGTTTGTAGACTTTTACATGCTGGCCATTCTGACTGCTGTCATGTGCTTAGGCTTCCTTTTCTTCCTTTTTATTCTTTTCTTTTCCTGAAACCCATCAACCACTAGCACTTAGGAAAAAGTCTATGGGAGATTAAAAGTATATTTTTTTTATCCTTGTGTATATAAAAATAACTTTACCTGCTTTCATTCTTGTTCAGTTTTGTTGTTCAGTCAGTAAGTCTCTGACACTTTGCAACCCCGTGGACTGTAGCCCCGGAGGCTCCTCTGTTCATGGGATTCCCCAGGCAAGAACACTGGAGTGGGTTGCCATTTCCTTCTCCAGGGGATCTTCCCAACTCAGGGATTGAACCCACGTCTGTTGTGTCTTTTGCCTTGGCAGATGGATTCTTTAACCACTGAGCTACCAGGGAAGCCCTGGTTATTGAACCCCAGATAGAATGTCATTTTCTATTAGAATTTTGAAGGCATCGATTGTCCTAGCATCCAATGCTGTATTCATTGTACATTTTTCCTGTTCCTCTGTGTTCTTCCTTGATTTTCTCTCCTTGGGAGTTCGAGGGCCTCAGTTTCCCCTGGTATGGTGGAGTTTATGATGATACACCTTGTTGTGTCAGTTAGGATCCCAGAAGTGAAGAAAACCCAATTAAAATGTCCCCAACGACAAGTGGATTCGTTCTCTTGAATAATATAAAAGTCCTGGGATAAGGTGGCTCTCAGGTTGTTTAACTCAGTGGCTGAATTAATCAGGAACCCTGGTTTAAAAAAAATCTGTTTGTTCTGCCAGAATGCTTCAGGTAGTCCCTTTTGTGGGCACAATGCGACAGTGGCTTATATTCCAGAGGCAGAAATTGGAATTACCTGGACCTCTGGCTCTTTAAAACTGTAGAATGTTTCCTAGAATTAATCCCATCACTGGCAGACTTTCTATTAAGACCCCACATCCAAAATTAGGAGTATGGCTCTTTTTAAATGAATCACTAGACAAGGGAAATAAAGTTAATATGATTGTCTTCAACTAATCAAGGTTTACTCCCTGGAGCTGAAGATGAGGTTGGTGTTTCCTGACACCAGGACTTTGCAGTGGAGGCTAAGGACTTAAATACAATCTGAATCTTATTACAAGGAAGAATAAGGCAAGCATCACTGATGGGCAATCAAGATTGTCAAGTGACTAAGGGTTCTTCCGTCATTTACTGTGATGGAAACCCAGTGATCTGTCTTCTAAAAACTTGTCAAACTCTCCCATCTGTTGACGTCCCCTCCTGTGTCCTTTGTCCTTGTGGGTTTATGGCATTTTATTCCTTTATTACCATTTTAATAGGGTTTATGAAGGGAAAGGTGGAAAATGTGTGTTCAGTCTCTCTTCCTGTTTGGAAGCCCTCAGCCAATGTTTCTCAGACTGGGAGCTGTAGAGCCTCAGTCTGTACAGCCTACATTGAGTGAGCTGTGACTAGTGTTTTAACAAATGAAAGAGCATAGAAAATGCCAGATGGTATGTATTGCACAGAGTGAGATTAAATATTGTTTCAGTTGAGTATGCCTATGTTGTGTGTACTGGGAATAGATGTGAAACATGTTTCTCCCTACAAGTTGCCCACAAAACTATTTTTGAAAGCATTCAAGAAGGGGCTTCCCAGACGGCTCAGTGGTAAAGAACCTGCTACCAGTGACTGGAGATGCAGATTTGATCCCTGCGTCAGGAGGATCCCCTGGAGGAGGAAATGGCAACCCACTCCACTTTCTTGCTTGGAGAATCCCATGGACAGAGGAGCCTGGTGGGCTACAGCTCACAGGATCACAAAGAGCTGGGCTCGGCCGCAGCGACTGAGCGTGCACGCACTCTGAAGAAAGCTCTTCTGGGCATTTTGTGTCCTCCAATCCTATCTCACTCGGGCTGGTTTTACGGGTACGTGAGGCTCAGAGAACATAGCAAGTCCACCCGACTCCAGTGGGCATGCACTAACATGTGATTTATGCATAAAGACATGGTTCAGCTCCACAGTCACTCAAGACTCCACGGAAGTAAACGTGTTACTGTTTTCATGTTACTCGTTTCTGTTTTCCCAAGGAAGAAACCACGCTGCAGAAGTATCCTTGGCTGGAGCAAGGCAGCAGGCAGGTGGGCCTGAGGCTCTGGACACTGACCGTGGAGCCTGGCTGAGATCCGCTCCCCTCCCCCCGCCCCGTGGTCAGGGCTGGGTCAGAGCCCTCGCTGAGTGTCCAGGGTAACCTCCGCAAACATCTCTCCAAAGGCCGCATTCCCCAAATGTTTGGAGAGCCTCCGACTAGAAGAGATGTTAGGCTTCCGCTGAGTTACGTAACGAAGTACTAGGCGTGAGGTTTGGTTTCAAGGCCTGTTTTTCACTCAACCTTGCCCTTCCCAGGCAGCTGTATTCAGCAAAGACTGATGGGTGTATTTCCTCCACCTAAAGGTTTTCAAGAAGTGAAAGCATCCCTCTGGGCGAGGCCACCATCAACCTGAAAGTCTGCTCCCCGGGTCCCAGCCCAGGGCCGTGGGCGCCCCCGTCTGTTGTGCTCACGGTGGTGCCGCCTCTTCTGCTGCTTTCCTGTGTCCCCTTGTCATTCTAGCCTGTGTTTTCCACTTGCCAATTTTAAAATTCTTTTTTTTTTCAATATCTTTGACATGGAAAAATTGTATCTAATTAAGGTGTCCAGCCTAATGTTTTGATATACATAGACACTGTGGGGCTTCCCAAGTGGGCCAGTGGTACAGGATCCACATTGACAGTGCCGGAGATGTAAGAGATGAGGGTTCAGACCCTGGGTGGGGAAGATTCCCCGGAGGAGGAAATGACACCCCATTCTGGTATTCTTGCCTGGAGAGTCCCATGGACAGAGGAGCCTGGTGGGCTACAGTCCATGGGGTCGCAAAGAGTCAGACACGACTGAACACCTGAGCAGAAGATAATGTACGTGTAGACACGGAAAAGATCCCAAGCTGACTGACACACCCCTCACCTTCACGTAGCTACCGTCGTGTGTGTGTGTGTGTGTGTGTGTGAGAGGTGAGATGGTTTCCTCTTAGCTCAGTCCTCTTTTGCAACTCTCAGGCATTCAGGACAGTATTGTTAGCAACAGTCACCACGCTGTATGACAAGCCTCTAGCTTTCTGTCTAGAACATACTCATCTTGCGTAACTGAAGCCCTGTGACCCACACCATGCCATTTCTCTCTCTGCTTCTCGCCAGCAGCCACTGTCTACTTGCCAATTCTGTGCATCAGACTACCGTAGATTCCACCTACAAGCAAAATCCCACAGTGTTTCTCTATGTCACATCTCGGGGGGGTCCAGGCCCACCCATGTTGTTACAGGTGCTCGCATCTCCTTTTTAAAGGCTGCACAGTTACTGTCTCACCTTGTTTCTGATGCCGAGGTGATCAGAGAGGCATGCACTCCAGTCCTTCTTCATTCCTTGCATCAAAAGCCAACATTCTTTACTTCTCAGTATTTAAAAATTGCAGCAGAAGACTTGGAGTCCTTTCCTATATTGTCCAGCTTTTAAATTGCTGTCAGTGGGAAACTTAGTCTGAATACCTCGCCTGGCCCTGTTGGAAGTTGGAAACCCTCCCGACAGCGCGAGGCTCCCGTTCAGTTCCAAGTGCGTCCTATTCTCTACGGTGTCACTTCTATAATTAGCCCGTCCCCGGCTTAGAGGCCGCAGCCCCTCTCCCTTGGATCATGGGATGGAAGGAGCAGGGAGGACACGGGCCCAGAAGCTGACCCTGACAGGGTCCAGAGCTGGGGGTGCTGCGGGTCCTGGCACCCTCATTCTTGCTATGCTGCCTGTTCAGGGCCTGTGCCCGCTTTTCAGTGCATGTGATTTGGAAAAAGGTGTGAACGGTGCTTGAAAAACTATAATCACTCCATGAAGAAATGGCGGGCACAGCAGCTAGCTGAACCACAGCGTGTGGTGCAGTGCGGGACCGGCTGGACCTCTGGGAGGAGAGGAAGTGGGAGAGGTGGAGGGATGGAGGAGGAAGTGAGGCCCTGGGGCCTGTGCGGGGGGCTGAGACCTCGGGTGGGGGCTTTGGCCCTGTCACCTGCAATCGGACACTCCCCAGCCTGCTTGGGCGCAGCCTGTCCTTCATGTCTCCCAGGCCCACGCCCGCCTGGACCAGGCTGGCCAGGGGCTCGTGGGAAGAAACGGTCCTTGGATTGCACAGACACCTCTGCTCCTGACCTTGGTGACTTGGATGGAGGTCAGGGCTGAGCCGCAGCTCCGGGTTCTGCACGTCAGCACGCCGCTGGGCTCTCCCCTTGGGCAGGGCGCCCCAGGGATCAGAAGGCGGGATGCTGGGAGCTCTTTGAGTGCAGAGCTGCTCTGCGGGGCACCCCAGAGCGTCAGCTCCCGTCCGTCCTTGGTCCATGGAAGGATGCCCCCGCCCTCCCTCTCTGGGCTGAGAGCTGCGAGGCTGACACCCATCAGCTCAGAGCCCGGCACTGCCCTCGGAACTGGGCCACCTCATAGATCCCACTTTGTGGGGTCGCACTTCCCTTCTCAGACCCAGCCAGGCCCCCAGCATCCGCCAGCCTCAGGGTGCTCCCCTATCCTCTCGGTCCAGAAGGCTGAAGCACGCTGGGGCACATGATGCCCTCTCTGCTCGAGGTCCGGGCACTGAACTGGGGCCAGGAGAGGCCGAGGAGCCCCATGAGACGCAGGCTCGTGGGGCGGGAGGTGGGGCTCTGCTCAGGGGCCTGCGTCTCCTGGGCTTATATGCCCAGCCTCTGCCAGGACACGCCGCCCGGCTCTTCCCTGAGCAGAGTCTCCCGCACTCGACCTGGCTTGGAGGGACGTTCCTCCATCTCCCAGCCCAGCCCTCCCTCAAGTCTCTCTGACTTGTTTTTCTGCTGACGTTCGGGAANTTGGAGGAGAAGCCGGCTCTAGTTATCCGTTAGCACAGGCTGCCCTCTATCGGCTCCGGCGTCGAGTTCCCCGGTTCCCTTGGCAACAGCAGCCCCAGGCCTTCGTGGAGGGTCCACAACAAGCAGGCTCTTTCCCTTCCCCAGCACTGAGGACCGGCCCTTGCTCTTGGGAGGGGCTGGGGGAATGTCAAAGGCAGGCAGGCCCGGTGGGTCTGGCTGGAGGCTGGAGAGGGGAGCGGCCCAGTATCTCACTGCCGGCTGTGGAGTAACTGGAATTTCTAGGTCGGGAGCTGGGACCAGCCTGTCCTACGGCCATGCTGTCTATCTGCTTGCTCACAGCTCCTTGCTGGGCCTAAAGAGGGGGGTGCAGGGCCTGTCCTCTGTGCACCCAGAGCGGCTTCCTTCTCCTGCCTTCGGGGGAGGGGGTCCCCCTGCTGCAGCCCCGAAAACCAGCTCAAACGCTGAAAGGCGAGGCAGGGAGGACACACACACGTCGTGAAACAACGGCTCTCGAGCTCGTGTTTGAAGAACCTGCAGTGATTGGTTGAACATTGTCCAGTTCTGTTTCCAGGGGAGTCTGGTACCTAATCAAGGAACAAAGTTCACAAGTGTGGGAGGAGAAACCTGGAAACATTTTGTTTGGGTAGCTGGCAAGCTTGTCTCCAGAGGTGATGGAAAGAAGCTAAAAGAGGAAAGAACTCTGTTTTCCTGCAATAAGCCCCAAATCTGGCAAAAGCCAAGCATCGTGCTTGTGCTTCGCTGCTCAGCAGGAAACGATGCGAAAGTGAGTTTTCATGAGTTTCAAGGTTTTATAGAGCGAAGCTCCTTAGAGGAAAAAAGACTCACTTCACTATGAAGCAAAGTTTGGAGCGAGCCACCTTTAGCTTTCCTTAAATTGGGGGTGGTGGTCACAGAGGTTAATGTGCTAATTCCAAGGGAGCCGAAACCACTGTTTGGTGGGAGCAAACCACTGCTCCCTTCTGCCCTGGGGAGTGGGGATGGGGACCAGAAAGTGCAGGAGGAGGGCTTGAAATCTGAAATTATGAGCCGTATCTGAGATGATAAGGTTTTCACGCAAAGTGAAAGTGAAAGTAGCTCAGTCGTGTCTGGCTCTTTACACCGCCATGGCCTGCAGCCCACCAGGCTCTCTGTCCACGGGGTTCTCCAGGCAAGAATACTGGAGCAGGTTGTCATTTCCTTTTCCAAGAGATCTTCCCAACCCAGGAATCCAACAGACATCTTTACTGTCTGAGCCCTCAGGGAAGTCCAGTTTTCATGTGGGGTTCAAGCACCTCACCCCTTCCAATATGGTCACTCTTTGTAAAAATGGAGAAGACACATTTTTTAAAATTTTATTTTCATTTTGAATTTTTATTTGGATCTCTAGCTGCAGAAACTCATCATCGGGAGACTCATCTTTTCCACTCAACTAAAAAAAAATGCACATGTTCCTCCTTTCTGAAAATCTTGAGCAAATTCTGAAAAAGATTAAAACAAAAATGTTTCCTTTATTTTGACAGTACCGACCTGAAATTTGGGCCGTGTTCATCTTTGATGCCTGATGGTGCTGATTCAGCCTCAGAGGAGCCCGGCATCTTTCTAAAGGTACTTCGGCACAGCCCCGGCAGGCCAGACGGCAGGCCCTGCTCTGGTTCTAAGAGCCTGGCGGGCAGGGGGTCAGGCTCCGAGGGCTCCGAGCCCCTGGACGTGGAGCTGGGTCTGCTTGGACACTTGTATCGTGCACTCCAAGATTTGGTTTGTTTTATAGCCACGCTTCCCCTCAAGCCTCCCTTCCCGCCCCTCTGGCGTAAAGATGGCGTCACGAGACTTTGAGAGATGATCTGCGCAGCTCCTGTTCCTTAACACTTCCTGCAAGGCCAGTTCCACCTCCCAAGAGGAGACTGTTTTTCCAAAACCAAGTCCCTGCTGAGCTGCAGACGTGGCTCCCTGGTTTTATTTGGGTAACGTCAAAGGTAAACAGAGGGCCCTAGGCTTATACGTGGTATTTAAAACACAGGAGTGTGACCATTTAAAGAATACCTCTAAGAGTTGCCGGGATTCCTGGCATTCCTTGCTTCACTGTGAGTGTTCTCACAGTGGTTGGGGAAGCCTCCAAAGTCTGAACTGGGGAACTGGCTGAAATGCCCACAGCAGCACCAGAACCCCTCAAGGTGTAAGTGCAGCTCCAGCATATCTGAGATTACGGCCCGCACCATCCAGGCGGGATTCTCATCATCTTGGCTTTGCTACTTGGTGGGATCAGAAGCTTTTTACTTCTCCCAGCCTCCATCTGGGTCTTCCCTGGGGCGGGGGCGGGGTGGGGGGTGAAGATGTTGTGAGTGTCATTATAGAAGTTCAATGCTTAGATGCCAATTGGTAAGATACCAGTAGATTATCTTTTTAAAAATCTGAATTAAAAGGACACAAAGGAAATGAGATGTGGAACTGGCTTCCTCAAGCCCTGAGCCTCACCTGGGCTTGTGGTCATGTAAGGGAAGGAACTGGGGTAGAAGCAGAAATAGAAGCTTTGGGAGGAAGACGAGGAAAAAGAGAGAGGAGAGCTAAGACCTTGTCTTCTGGAGGAGCTAGTTCCCATCACAGCCGGAGCCTGTGAAGGCGTGGGGAGGCCCTGTGGGAGGCAGGGGCTGAGGGGGCGTCTGCCCTGCCTGGGGATTCAGCCCGCCCTGGGCTAATGGTCTGGATCCCTGTGGAGAGAGGTCTTGGCTGGGAGCAGAAGAGGGGACTTGGGGGTGGGGGTGGACTGGGACTCAAGCCAAAGCTCCCAGTCTGCCAGGCCGAGAGGGGCCTTCGAGTGCCAGCCAGTTAACCGGTTAAGCGCCTGGTTAATGAGTGGACTGTGGTCAGAGCGCACCTGGGACTCCCTGAATCCCCACACGCTGCCTCCAGGCTCTCTGCACACCCAGGCCTTTCCCACCCTGCTTGCTTGCCTCTGCTTGCTGAGCAGCTGCTGGGGAAGAGACCCCGGGACAAACTTTTCTAAAAATCTGATATTTGGAGGGGGAGGGGGGCGATGTTCTCCTTGCTAACAGAAGCGGCAATAAAAACACAAAGAGCACTTGCTTCATGGACTTGGAAGCTCCAGAAGCTGTTGGGCAAGATATGGGCAAAAGGGAATCGTCTCGTATGTTATTGCAGACTTCAGATGACCTTTCATCCTTGTGGCCTTTCCTGCAGAATTGGGTTTTCATTGTTGCTCATATAGTTTCTTCTAACTTTTAAGTATATATGGGGGTGTGGAGAAGGAAATGGCAACCCTACTCCAGTATCCTTGCCTGGAAAATCTCATGGACAGAGGAACCTGGTGGATTGCCGTCCATGGGGTCGCAAAGAGTCAGGCACAACTGAGCAACTAACACACACACACACACACACACAACACACACACACACACACACACAATGGGGGTAGATGAGGAGGAATTGGCTGAAGGCATTTTACAATATTTTTAAAAAAGTTATGAAAAATGCATGCAGGAAAGTGCCCGAAGCCTAAATGTATAATTCACTAACGGTTCACAACTGGGAAACCCTCATGCAACCAACACTTACACTAAGGAATGAGACTTGCTCAGCCGCCGGGAGCCCGCTTCTCCCCAACCAGCCCTGCTCTCGCACCACAGTCTGGTGCTGCCTCTTTTTTTCCCTTAAAAAAAAATTGGTTTTTAATTGTGGCGAAATGCGTAAAACCAAATTTATTGTTGTCATTGTCTCTAAGTGCCCAGCTCAGGGGCATGAAGTGGGTTCAAATGGTGCGACCCTCACCCTTGCCATCCACAGACCTCTTTTCATCTTGCAAAACTGAAACTCTGTCCCCATGCCCCCTGCCCAGCCTCTGGAGCCCACCAATCTGTGTCTGTGAACCTGCCTACTCCGGGGACCTCTTCCATGGAGCCAGGCAGCGATGGCCTTTGGTGACCGGCATCTGTCACTGCGCGTGATGGCCTCACGTCCCTCCACAGCGCAGCCTGTGCCAGGAGCTTCTCTTTATCAGGCCGATGGGTACTCCACTGTGTTGATATCCCTTTTGTTTACCCGGTCATCTATTGATGGACACTCGGGTGGCTTCTACCTCTTGGCGATTGTGAATAAAGTCATTATGAACAGCGATGTGCAAATAGCTCTTAGAGACCCTACTTTCAATTCCTTTGGATCATTACCCAGAGGTAGAATTGCTAAGTCAAGCGGTAATTCTAGCAATGGCTCAGACGGTAAAGAATCTACCTGCAGTGCAGGAGACCTGGGTTTGATCCCTCGGTTGGGAAAATCCCCTGGAGAAGGGAATGGCAACGCTTTCCAGTATTCTTGCCTGGAGAAGTCCATGGACGGAGGAGCTGGCCAGCCACAGTCCCTGGGGTCACAAGGAGTCAGACACAACTGAGCGTCCCTACCAGGTGGTAACTCGATCTGTGAGTTTTTGAGGAACATCTGTGCTGTTTTCCAGAAGTTTTGCTGTTGTTGTTGTTGAGTCACTAAGTCGTGTCTGACTCTTTACGACTCCGTGGACTCCATGGACTGTAGCCCGCCAGGCTCCTCTGTCCGTTGGATTTCCCAGGCAAGAATAATGGAGGAGGTTGTCATTTCCTTCTCCGGGGATCTTCCTGAACCCTTGTCTCCTGCACTGCATGTGGATTCTTTATCGATGAACCACAGGGGAAGCCCCCTTTAAACATGGAACTTTTCAGTACACACTGTTTTGTCTGGCTTTTCTCTTCAATTTTGTGTAGCTCAATTTCTGTTGCTATATTTTCAACAGACATCCTGGTTTGTAAGAAGCTATACTTGCTTTTTATTTGTCTGTATTTCACATTTTCCCATATGTTCTAAATAAATATGGTTGATTTACAATGTTGTGCTAATTTCTGCTGTATACACACACACATTTTAAAAAAGGTTTTTAAAAAATAACGTGTATTTTTTAAAAGTTAACATGTATATAATAAGAAATCAAAAGGCATAAGAAGCAAAAATCAAAGTGCTTGTGAATCCCAAGCGGTTTTCCATTTGATGTGTCATTCTTTTTTAAAATGTCCTTTTCCATTATGGCTTAATCACAGAATGCGGAATATAGCTCCCTGCTCTATATCCCATGTCTTATTACGCTGTGTTTTTATAGGTGAATCCTTTCAGCCCTACAGTTAACTGCGTAGCATTTTGCAAGTGTTTTCAGCGGGATAGTACATCGCCCCCTGTGCGGTCAACAGCAGGCCCTGCTGGACACGGGCGCAGGCGTTATGGCAGGATCTGTGCTCTGGGTCCCGTGCGGGGGCGTCAGCTGCGCCTCTGTTTCTGCCGCTCTCACAGGCTTCACAGCCTGAAGAGGCAGACGTCTCAGCAAGGACTCCTGCCTGGTCCATGAGCTGGGCCTGCTCCAATGGCAAATATCCAATTTGAAGATGGATTCTATAGTTTTATGATGGAGTACTTTGATCAGCTGCTCAATTACCCTGCTGATAAATGACTACTAAATATGATAAAATAGCTCCACGATTCCACATCTTGTCTCAACCGGACTTCCAGCACCTCCCCCCCACCAATAAAACTGTTCTTAGCATCACTAATTTGCAGAACTCCTGCAGCACCTAGCACCTATGGATTTTACTGATTACTTCCTTTAAAAAAAAAAAAGATTTCTGCAGAAAGCTGAATGAGAAAAATATTTTGTAAATCAGATATGTGAACCTCAGCTTCCAACAAGGTCCTGTGTAAACATTCCAGCAGGTTCCAGCGATGCTAATGAACAGGGAAGGGAGTCCTTGCTGGGGCCTGGCAGCTGCACAGCAGTGGGAGTTTCCCACGAGGAAGGCGCTTCCGGAACGGAGCTGGGCGCCCAGAGGCCCGGTGCCCCTCCCTCGGCCTCAGCTCCCCTTCCAGGCCCTCTGGGGGTCGGGCAGGGTGTGGCGAGGGGGAGCGACAGTGATCTATTCAGGGAGAGGCAGGGGTCCTGGGCTGGGCTCCTCAGACACTTTCCAGAAACGCGATGCTGAACGATTGTCTTGACCGCACGCGGCCTTGGCTTTCGCCTCTTGCGGAAGCAGCGTAATTTATAGAGAGCTTAAATTGCGTGCTGTCTGTTGTCATTTTTGGGGGGTCTTCCTTCCCAGAAGGTCAAGTGTTTGAGCTCCTTATCACTCTGGAGGTTTGTGGTGCTGGATGGAAAGCAGAGGTTTCCTGAATGGAAACCCACTGTTGTGAATTTTATTTTGGACGCTTGAAGTCACTTAGGATAAAAGATAATGCTTGCTGGTACTCAGAGGAAGTGGGGGGTGTGTGTGCAGAGGAGGTGGGAGGGCGGGGGTGGCTAAGGATGGTGCTTTTTGTTTTGTTTTTTCAGTGAGAGGAAAGACTGCAGAGCTGAGGGGGAGCTTTACTGTGGCCAGAGAAGAGCCGGGGGCAGGGCTTCCAGGAGCCCCAGGAACGCGGTCCTGTTGCGCCGCCAGCTCTCAGGAAAGGGCCACCTTGGAGCCCCATCCCTACACGCGGCACACAGGCCCCTGAAAGGCACCAAGCGGCCCCAGGCGACGGCCCACAGAGATAACCAGGCAGACAGAAAATCAGAGGGGCCACCTAGAGTGTTCTCTGCTTACGACTCCGGGGCCTTTACGTTTTGAACAACTGAAAGGAACTGGGGAGAGAAGTGAGAATGGGGAGAAAAGGGCATCTTTTTTTTTTTTTTCTATGTTTTTAAATTTTTTATTTGAATTTAATCTTTAACTTGATTTATGATATTGTGTTAGTTTTCTACTTACAGAGGATGGATTCAGCATTTCTGCAGATCCCATCCCATTATAGGTTATTACAAAATATGAGTTATAATTCCCTTTGGTCTGCGGTAGATCATTGTTGGGTCTCTGTTTTATGTACTGTCATTTCTATCTGCTCATCTCATGCTCATAATTTGTCCCTCCGTTTGGTACCCACAAGGTTGTTATATATGTCTGTGAGTCTGCTTCTGTTTTGTGTATACATTCATTTGTAATATTGTTTAAGTTCCAATATAAGTGATATCGTATTTGTCTCTGTCTGCCATATTAATAAGCATAATATTCCCTAGGTACATCCACATTGCTGTAAATGGCAATTGTTAGGGTTGAGAAATATTCCGTTGTTTATATATGTATATATAGCATATCTTCTTAATCTAATTGTCTGTTGATGGATACTAGGGGTGTTTCCATGTCTTCGCTATTATAAGTAGTGCTGCTGTGAACATTCAGATGCATGTATCTTTTTGAGTTAGTATTTTTGTTTATTTCCAGATATACCCCCAGAAGTGGAATTGCTGGATCATATGACAATTCTATTTTTTAGGTTTTTTTTTTTTAATTGGAGTATATTAATAGTTTCTTTACAATGTTGTGTTAAGGACTGCATTACTTTGATTTAGTAAAAATGACCTGAGTTTCCAGAGCAAAATTCCTACTGGCCAAATATAAATAAAATGGAGACAGCCTAGCGTCCAGCTCACCTGACTGTTTCGGGAATGGAGGGAGGTGATGGAGGTGGGATGTGCCTCACGACACGTTCCACCAGCTCCTCTGACCCCCGGCACTCCTGGCTACGGGGGCTGGTTCATGCCCAGGCTTTCCTACATGTCGGTAGGAGTGGAAAGTTTCCTGGGCTCCTGCATGGGGTATCCAGGGTCTGTTGCTTCCGTCAGACCGGAGTAGGATGTTGACAGCTGGGGCTGCTTCCTTTGTGGGAAGTTGCGGGGCGTCGCCTCTAAATGCTGACACTGCAGACTCTGCGACGGTCCTCACTGAGAAGAGAGCTGGGCGTGAGCATCGGAGACTTTCTGAGGATTCTGCGTCTGCTCCGTCGTGCCTCAGCTGCCAGATCCATCGCCGGGGCAGAGAGTCCTGACAAACGCTTGCTTTGCTGGTGTGGCAGCGACTCACTCCCAGGGAATCTGGACCTGCTCAGGGAGGACCTTAGTGGGCAGTGTCTGGACCTGTGCTGAGCAGTGGAAATCTAACGCCCCACCAGCTGAGTCACATATGATATTTCAACATGTTAGGTGGCCACGTTATTCAAAGTGAAAAAAAAAAAAGAGAGGAAAATCAATTTTTAGGCTTTATTTTATATAACTCAATGGATTAAGAATCCTATTATTGTAACCAGTAAAAATGTAACATAATCATATAAAAATATTCCTGAGCTGGTTTACTTCTTTTTTTTCCATGTAAACACGAGATCCAGGATACAGTTTATGCCCACAGCATGTGCTGCTTTGGACTAGCCACGTTTCACTTGCTCAGGGGCCTTGGATGGTTTCTGGATTAGATGGCGCTGTTTCGGACCCGTGGTTCTCCTGGGGAAGTTCCCCTCCCGCCTGGGGGCCATTTATCAATGTTCATGGATCCTGGGGGTTGTCATGCCTGGAGGGGCTGCTGCTGGCTGCTGCTGGGTGGAGACAGGGATGGTGCTAAGCCTCGCACACACAGTGCCTAGCTATCCCCCCACGCTCCATCCCCAACAAAGGACCATCTCTCCCAAGATGTCAGCAGCACGAGAAACCCCAGTCTGGACCGATTCCTTCCCCCTTGCTTTTGCCCCAGAGCAGTGAGAATGAGGCAGCAGGTGGCAGGACAGGTGATTACTCACAGGTCTCTGTTTAGCCCCAGGGTATTTCCTTACATCCACCCCCCACCATGGCTTCCTTGCAGGGGCGGATGAGGGTGGGGGGATGGTAGCGAGTTCCCTACCCTCTGACCAGCCCAGGAGGTGAGTGTGAGTGACAGGACGCAAGCCACGGGCAAGAAACCAAAACCCTCCACAAAGTTCCACAGCACAAAAGCAGCTTTTGTGGTGCAAGAAACTTTAGGGAAAATTCATACACTTATCTGAACCAGCCGGAGGGACAAAGGAAATGCTGAGACCAGCAAGGGGCCTACAGCTGACGATGGGGCCAACCCTGGACCTGAGCTGCAGCGCTCGGCTGTCGGCTATCGGCTATCGGGAGAGCATCTTCCCAGAGAGCGGGCTTCTTACTCGACTGCCAGGACCAGGAACCTTTCCTGAGCCTCCACGTGACTGTTTATTCTCATCAGTCACAGAAAAGTGCTTTTCAGTGCCTGGAAGCCACAGCTTAGAGCTCCAGGGACTGAGCCTTTGTCCCCTCCCTCGGTCTCTGTAGGGGTCCCCGCTCCCCTCTCTGCCCCTCCTGCATAAGTTTGCAGACAGGGCACTTTCAGAAGAGTTTGTAGGAGCTGGTAGGGAAAGAGTGCATGAAGGAGTGAATGAACTGCGTGGAAGCGCTTCAGACAGGAGCCAGACTCCCTCCCTGTTTGTTTCAATGTTAAGGAAACGGATTCTTTTCTAGTTTCTCTGGACCCTTGGCCTTCTTTTCTGGTGCTGAGGCTCTGGCCTCCCTGCCTTTGTCCAGCTCCATCTGAATTCCCGAGTTTGTCTGGATGGCCTGATCCACGTCGGAAAGTGAAGCTGTGAGAGCTCCCTGGACGCCCTCCTCCAGCCTGGGGCCAGCGTGCCGTGTGCCTCGTCGTGCCTGACTCTCTGTGACCCCGTGGACGGCAGCCTGCCAGGCTCCTCGGTCCGTGGGATTCTCCAGGCAAGAGTACTGGAGTGGGTTGCCATTTCCTCCTCCAGGGGATCTTCCCAATCCAGGGATCAAACCTGCATCTCCTGTGTCTGCTGTATTGCAGGCAGAGCCAGAGGCTTCTATTAAAAATACACTTCCCTGGGCCCCACACTCTTGGAGATGGTCAGACTCGCTTCCTATATCCGTGACCTCCGGGTGCTTCTCAGACCCATCCAGCCTCCACAGAGAAGGCTTCCTTTCTGCGTGGTCTTACGACCAGGAGCCCTGAAGCCCAAGCAAGGCACACATTCTACCTGCCGTCCACTTGCTGGGTGCCGGATCCTAGGCAGTCTTTTGTCTGTTTGGTTGGTGCTTTAAGACTTGCTTGCTTTTGCCACCTCGGTGCGTTCTGCAGTGTGTCCGTTCAATGGAGGATGAGAAAGCCGGTCTCAAGCTGGCCCCGGCCATTGTGTCATCAGCGTGTGTTACGGACAGAGTTAGAGGCTCAGAGCTCTTTAAAACGGAGTTTGGAGAAGCCGTGCAACCCTCACACGTGGATCCTTCCCCAACCCTGTCTGTTTAGTGAGAAGCTGACTGCTGGTGCTCTGGCCCCAAAGATGCAGATACGTCAAAGCTGAGGGATCCTTGGGAATTCCCAGGGCTCTGACCCTGCTGCCTCCTGACCTGGCTCCTCTGTGGTGCCTGTTTTTCTCAGGCATCAGCAGGAAATCAAGAGTCTCTAAGTCCACTGGGTGTGCTGGACTCCAGGACAAGAGTCCCATCCTGGGTCATGGAAAAAATGATGTGTTCAGCTGAGAACACGGGGCCTGTCCTGGGAAGGAGGAAGAGCACATTCCTTGGAGATGGATCAACCTCCTTAGTGACCACTGGCCTTGGGGACAAGCTCCTGACCACACAGAGTGCTGGCTGAAGGGCTCAGCCAGCGCATCAGTTCCTGGTTCCGAGCAGCTGCCCACTCTGCTCACGGGATAGGTGTGTCTGTGGAGATGATGTTGTCCCTACAGGTGGACTGCTTTGACCACTGATAAGGTGTAGATGACGTCCTTTCTAGGCACCAAGAGCTGCTCTTCTCAGGGAATTCAAGGTTGTCTTTTGAAAATGACTTTCCTTTCTTCTTCCTCATCTCATTATTTTATTTGCTTTAAACAACATCGTCCATCTGTCATTTCAATCATGTCTGACTCTTTGTGATCCCATTGACTGTAGCCTGCCAGGATCCTCCATCCATGGAATTCTTGGAGTGGGTTGCCATTTCCTTCTCCAGGGGATCTTTCAGATCCAGGGGTTGAACCCACATCTCTTAAGTCGCCTGTATTGGGAGGGGAGGTTCTTTCCTAGGAACGCCACCTGGGAAACCCTTAAACAACATGTACATGTCTCTCCTAAAGAAGACGTAGCCCAGAACCTAGGGTTCCGTTTACAGCACAGTGGCTTGCCTCGGACTGCTCCCAGGAGCTCTGCTTTACCTCCATGGCCACACAAGCCCTGCGTGTGAGGGGCACCCAGGTGGGGTAGGAAGTGGCCGAAGAGGATGCTTCTGTTTGCAAACCACCTCCCAGGCAGGTGGCTCCTGCAGCGGGGCCTGGGCGAGTGCAGCTCTGCAGCATTGCCGGTGCACAGGGGGATGCCAGGGGCCAGGCTAACTCCCTAACGCAAACCCTGAAACTAACCGGAGAAAGTTCCCTCTGCTCCCAGGCTGTGGTTTTGCAGCGTTTGCTGACCCAAGTACATCGACTTGGCTGCATACTAATGAAAACGTTTTTGGGTGGGGGTGAGCGTCCTGGGTGTTTTCATTAAACTGACTTCAGCACATCGCTGACCCCCGTTCCCAAGGGGACCCAGAGCTTCCTCTGGGGTTGCAGTGCAGTTTAATCCTCACGGCTGCCCTCTGGGGCTGCAGTACAGCTTAATCCTCACGGCTGCCACGAGGAAGGAGGAAGTTCACATCAGGGAAGGGCCCCTCTCACTCTTCCTGCTCTGCTGGCTTGATTTTTAAAGACACACCACGATGTTTTTGCTGGAGGAGGGTAAGTGCTGGGGAGAGCCATTTTCGGTGGGAGCCTGTGGGGACGTTCGCAGGAGGAAGACCTTCTGTTCGAACCCTGTTTGCTTTTCCTGGCTTTTGTTTCCTACCGTAGGTCACCAAGTTGGAAGTTCAGATCTCCTTAAGGGAGGTTGGAAGTTGGCTTTAATAATGCAGAAATGGGTCCTGAAACTGCGCCCTGGGCTGGTCTGGGTTGGAGGCCAACAGAGCTGTGAAGGCTCTTCTGTGTGGGGCGGAAACTCCTCCCGATGCGGAGCCGCGGCCCCCCTGAGAAGGGCGTTGGTCCACTCCTGGCTCCTGACCCGGTCGCCACCGGTCATGAGCGCCCGCCCTGCACACCTCCAGCACCGCCCGGAGAGAAAACACACTCCCACACCAGGGCTGGCTCTCCTCTCTCCTTCTGAGCNAAACCCAGGAGGATGCAGTACCTTCCTGTCTCCTCCAGAAAACCTGCATTTCTGGGCAGCACCTTCACTGTGCCTGTTACCGAGTCCAAGCCTGTGCTGATCGCTGAGCGACAGGTCAAAACATCAAGAGCCGAGTTGTGCGGTAAGAAGAGTGACTTTATTTAAGGCAGTAGATAGAGACGGTGGTGGACTCATGTCCCAAAGAACCATCTGTCTGAGATAGAATTCAAGCTTTTTGATCCTCAAAGGGGAGGGAATAAAGTCAAACATTTCCTGGTTCTGTTCAGCTTCGGCAGGGAATGTGATCGTTTCTTCCTTCCTGCAGTGGTTCACAAGTAGGCCTGGTCAGGATGTTTCCTGTGAGCTAAACAAAGGTAGTTTAGCCTAATGCTCATTACCTGGAAGGCAGGGTCCCCAGGGATGAACCATTATGTACAATTTAAGCTTAAAGGCAATGTCCCTTTAGTGATTAATTTGCAATCTTATCCCACTACTGACATCTCCAACCTCATGGGTCCACCAGATCGTATGGTTCCAGGAGTGGGGGTGTGTGCGTGTAAACTGAAGTTTGGACCTCCTGCAGTTGCCACTCAGAGTTAATATCCTCTGTACCACCCAGTGTTTGGGCTGGAGCAGTATTTCTGGGTGTAGAATGTTTTGCCTTCAGGAACAAATGAGGCACAGCCAACACTGTGTTTCTTTCTTTGTGGTAAGGGATGCAAGACACAGAAGTTTGTATTTTACCTCGGAGGCCACATTCAGGCATTTTCTAGCCGCTGGACTCCTGAAGACATCAATGACACATAAGCCCTGAATCTTCATGGGATCTATCTGCCATCCTCTCTAACGCATGTTTTTCATCAAGGGGAACTTGCTGTTTCTTCTGTCCAATCACCATGATGTCATCGTGTTCTGTAGGATGCTCAGGTGGTTCACCTATCTTCAGGCCGTTTTATGAAGAAGATAGGAGAAGTTCCTATGCTGTTGCTGCTGCTAAGTCGCTTCAGTCGTGTCCGACTCTGTGCGCCCCCACAGACGGCAGCCCACCAGGCTCCGCCGTCCCTGGGACTCTCCAGGCAAGAACACTGGAGTGGGTTGCCATTTCCTTCTCCAATGCATGAAAGCGAAAAGTGAAAGTAAAGTCGCTCTGTCAAGTCCGACCCCCAGCGACAGCCATGGGCAAAGTGCTAACTGAATACTGGTTTGCACCCCACATAAATGCAAACTGTTTCTAATCCTCTTTCTTGATTGGAGTTGAAAAGAAAGCATCTGCCAGGTCAATGATTGTTTGTCATGGACTGAATCCAACACAGTCCCTGAGAGCGGGGTGGCTATTTATTTTGTTTGTTGTAGATTATAGTCATTCCCGCAGATCTATTCAGCTTCTGTAGAGACCAGACCGGTACATTAAATGGAGACAGAATTGGTACATTGACTTTGTACCCCCGCAGTCTTTAATGCTGATACAAATTTCTGCTGCCCCTCTCAGAATGCAATATCATTTTTTACTGACTGCCTTGAAGGACTGGGATATTTTCAGAGGTTTTTGTTTGGTGTCCTCTGCTACGATAGGACTTATCCCAAGGACAAGGGTCCCAGTGTTGAAGATAATCCAACCTCCA
Organism: Neotragus pygmaeus; assembly: GCA_006410875.1. Lineage (NCBI taxonomy): Eukaryota > Metazoa > Chordata > Mammalia > Artiodactyla > Bovidae > Neotragus > Neotragus pygmaeus. Next base: position 199,205 of record SJYV01015609.1, on the reverse strand, counting down.
AGTATAGCCATTACGATGGTAAGGAGGTGGCCACAGGTGTGTTGGTGGAGACAGCAGGACCACCCAGAGCTGGACATCGAGCAGAACCCCTGAGGCCCCCACTCTAAGAAGAGGCCACGATGACACTCTGGATCTCCAGGGGTCAATGTCAATTTGGATCCAATAGTTCTTACATTATCTGGGTCTTCCCCTTCCCCCGGTGATTACTTACCTAGGAAATGACCTTCTCAGGGGTGCTATTGATATGAGTTGACTTGTGTTCCCCCCAAAAGAAGACAGGTTGAAGTCCCAACCCCTATACGTGTGGATGTGACCTTGTTTGGAAATAAGATTTTTTGCAGATTTAACCACAGTAGGATGAGTTCAGTTCACGAAGGTGGACCCCAGTCCGATGTAACTGGAGCCATTGTAAAAAGGTGCAGTTTGACAGAGAAAGACCTGCCCAGAGGAAAGAGGGTGTGAAGACACACGGAGAAATCCACATGGAGCTGGGGGCCTGGGGTGATGTGTCTGCCAGAGCTTCCTGGAGAAGCGCCGGAAGCCAGCAAGGAGCCAGGAGAGACCACCTGCAGGTCTGAGAGGGCGCCTGGCCCTGCCCCCACCCTGCTGTCAGACTCCTGGCTTCCAGAGCTGTAAGAGAATAAACTTCTCTGGTCATCGGCCGCCCACGTGGGGTGCTTTAGGAAACTAGTGCAACTATGACCCCAGTGCAGCTGGCGCTGGAGTGGCAGAGCCCCACCGCTTCAGTCAGCGGGTTCCACATCTGAGGGCTTCCCAGGGGGCACTAGAGGGAAAGCATCTGCTGCCAGTGCAGGAGACGCAGGAGATGCAGGTTCGATCCCTGGTCCAGGAAGATCCCCCGGAGAAGAAAATAGCAGCCCACCTGCGTATTCTTGCCTGGAAAATCCCATGGACAGAGGAGTCCATGGGGTCACAGAAGAGTTGGACATGACTGAGCGACTAAACAGCAACAAAAGACTCTAGGAGCTGAGAGAACAGGTGGGAAGTTCCCGAGGGGACCGAGAAAGGCTGGAGAGCCCTGGACTGAGATCCAGCTGTGGCCTCAGTGGAGGGAGGAAGGCATCGGTGCAGGTCTAAGAGAGGCTCAGCCAGGCCGATGGGGAGTCCTAAAGCCAAAGCCTCTCTCTCTCTCTCTCTCTCTCTTTTGACCAAGGATTGAACCTGGGCCACATCATCGAAAGCCTGGAATCCTAACCACTAGGCAACCAGGAAACTCCTACCAAAGCCGTTCTTTAGAGGAACTCACATGTCCCAGACATAAGGATCTCCCCCTTTTTGAACACAAGACCCTCCATTGCTTTGTTTGTGAATCGAGGCTGATGGTGGCGCTAGTGGTAAAGAACCCGCCTGCCAAAGCAGGAGACCTAAGAGACGCGGGTTCTCTCCCTGGGTCGGGAAGATCCCCTGGAGAAGGGCACGGCAACCCACTCCAGGATTCTTGCCTGGAGACCCCCATGGACAGAGGAGCCTGGCGGGCCAAGTCCACAGGGTCGCACAGAGTCGGACACGACCGAAGCGTCTTAGCACACGGTGCCCAAGGATCAAATGAGACAGTGCCTGAGCATGCAGCCCGCTGAAGGGGGCAAGCCATGACACCCCCTTCCCCTGCCTAATGCAGATGGCACAGAGTCACCAAAATTTTTTGTTTTTTTTCCCCAGGAGGGACTGATTCAGCCCCTGAAACTTGCTATACTGTCTCAATACAGTATAGCAAGCAGTCTCTGAAACAAAATCTGATTCCTAAGCAGGACCTAGGCACCACCCAGCTCTCTGTCCCCAGAAGAGTCTTTGCTGAGACGCCTAAGACGTTTCAAGGGCTTATGAATGGGTAGCTGTGTTTAATGACTATATTCTGTAACTTCCAGGCATTCTGTTCAGATGGTATTATCCAAACAGTGCCGAGCACAACTTCAGTTCATCGGGGGACACCGAGCACACCTCCTTGGGTTCTTTGCCAGTTCTTGATTTAGGGAAGTTGAGGGCGGAGGCTCTGTAACCATGGAAGAGAGAGGAGGCAGGACACGGGTGTGTACGCAGGCGGAGAGTGGGTGGAGGCAGGAAGGGCCTGCTTCTCTGCTGGGGAGGGGAAGGGGGAGGGCCGCACAGGGTCACAGGTCTGTGTCCCCGAATGTAGGTTAGGAAACACTGGGTTATGGTCTTCAACCCCAGAGGCTCCTGCTTTTAGGAGTGGAGTGAAGATGAAGGGAGAGGAACAATTTTTCTTCCATCTACTCTTGTCTCTGCGCTCTCCCACCTGATCAGACTGCATTTGTGCAGCTCTGGGTGGCATGGAGTGGGTGTGGCTCAAAGCAGCCTGTGCTGGCTTCACGCTGTGTGCACACATGCACACACAATCACACATGCACACATGTGCAAAAACGTGCACACGACTCACAGGCACAGCTGCAAAGCCACACACGTACACTCAAGCACTCACACACATATACTGATACACAAACATGTACACACACTCACACGCATGTGCAACACACACACAACTCACACACAGACATGCAAAACCACACACAGATGCACACTAAACACACACACATACACTCATACACAAACATGCACACACACACAATCACAGGCATGTGCAAAACACACACAACTCACACACATGCAAAACCACACACAGATGCACACTAAACACACACACTCACACATTAACACGCACACACACCATCACCCATGTACACATGTACACACAACTTATACGCACACACAATTACACATGTATGCATGAAAAACCACACACATGCACACTCAAGCACTCACATGTACACTCACACATGAACATGCACACGATGTCTTCAGCAGTTTCCCATAGCAGTGGCTGCAGGAAGGCAGGCAGTGTCTCCACGGTCAGTCGAGCTCCAGGCTGGGCCCTGCATGACCAGCTCACCACTGACACGCCCGTCTCCTCACTGTTTCATGCAGACATTTTTTTCTCTTGGTCCAGAGGAAGGAAGGAGGCTTCACTCTCTTCCCTTCCTCCATTTCCCTCATAGCTTCCACATGTACATTTTCCCGTTTAACTCCTTGGTGTCAAGGAGAAAGCCCTCTCATAATTTCCAGGCATACAGACTTCTGTCTGCAGGCCCTGAAAGAGGCTCGTCCTTGCCTCTGGACCGCCTGTGGGAACTCTCTGGTTCCAGCCTGGATTCCTCCTTCTGGAAGGATTGGTGTCCCAAACGCCTCTCTTAGCGTAGGCTGTAAGAGGTCATGATGGCTATCGTTTAAAGTTTGGGATTTCTGCGTTTTCCTCATGCTTCTCCCCGCTTGATCCCTGTGCGACATCTGCATATCCTTGACTTTTGCTGATTATTTCAGGGAAGTGTCCTTTTGCATTTAAAGGGGTTGTTTTCCGTGTGTGTTGGGAGGGGAAAGGAAGGCAGGCCAGGTCAGGACAGCAAATACTGGGGAAGAATACAGCCCCGTCCTGCTGGGAGAGGCATTTTTCTCAGTGCTGCTGCTGAAGCAGGCTGGGAGCGGTTTTCTCCTTCCTGTGATTTTATTTTATTTTTTGAAGTGTAGCTGACTTGCAGTGCTGTGCCTAACTCTGCTGTACAGCAGTGACTCAGTCGTACATGTAGACATTCTTCTTTGATAGTCTTTTCCATGATTGATGGTTTATCACAGGATACTGCAATAGTTCCCTGTGCTGTGTATCCATTCTGAATGTAACCATTTGCATTTGCAGCATCAGCTTCCCAGCCCATCCCTTCCCCTTCCCCCTCCCCCTTGGCGAGCATACATCTGTCCTTTACGTCTGTGAGTCTGTTTCTGTGCTTCTTTGGTGGAATAGGCCTGGGTGACTGTTTGGCTACGAGAATTAGAGAGGACTCTGCGTCGCAGGACGGGAAATCTGCACTTAGTGGACAGTGAGGTCAACGGGAGCCGACCTGCCAGGAGTGCCCTATGTGGGCGGGACGAGGGCAGGGGGCTCCAAGGGTGGAGGGCGAGGGGTGGGGGCGGCCTGGACTGTGGCGTGGAGCAGACTGCACGGAGCAGACAGATGGGATCACTTGCTGCTGATGGGATCAGGAGTCAGGGAAGCCAGGGGAGCNACCATTTGCATTTGCAGCATCAGCTTCCCAGCCCATCCCTTCCCCTTCCCCCTCCCCCTTGGCGAGCATACATCTGTCCTTTACGTCTGTGAGTCTGTTTCTGTGCTTCTTTGGTGGAATAGGCCTGGGTGACTGTTTGGCTACGAGAATTAGAGAGGACTCTGCGTCGCAGGACGGGAAATCTGCACTTAGTGGACAGTGAGGTCAACGGGAGCCGACCTGCCAGGAGTGCCCTATGTGGGCGGGACGAGGGCAGGGGGCTCCAAGGGTGGAGGGCGAGGGGTGGGGGCGGCCTGGACTGTGGCGTGGAGCAGACTGCACGGAGCAGACAGATGGGATCACTTGCTGCTGATGGGATCAGGAGTCAGGGAAGCCAGGGGAGCTCCTCTGGAGTCAGGGAGAGGGAGGTCTGGAAGGTGAAGGGGTGCTGGGGGGCCAGGGAGGTCGTGAGGAAGAAGAGATCTCTTGTGGATATGCAGGAGATGTGTTTCAGACACGAAGAGCTGAAAGTGCCCATGGGAACGTCCAGAATGTCCCTGAAATGTGGGTCAGCCCTTCAGGAGGGGGGTTTGTGCCAAGGATGTGGGGACAAGTGTCACCCGCTTAGAGGTGACAGTCAAGACTGTAAGGAGAGATGAGACTCCTGAGGGCCTGTGATGCGTTAGGAAATTTAGATTGCTAAGCTCCATCCTGACACTTCCCTTTGGAGGATACATAGATAGATGAAAGATAGTTGATTGATCGATGGATAGATAGATATAGATAAGACATGGCATCTGTTATGAGCTGTGTATCTACTAAAATAAGATATTGTTGGCATTTTCTGGTTGTCTAAATATGTTCACAGAAAACTCACCATGCTCATCAGAGGCTTAAACTCTTGGTCTGCAAGTACAGTACCAGTCGGGCTCCTACTTCACTGCCCTCAGCTGCAAGGTGGGCCTGTCTAGTGGGTTGAGCCCTCTGCTCTCGAAGTTTCCTGCTCTGCAGGGCCGTCTAGAGGCTGCGTCCACACTCGGTCAAGGAGGACGCTTGCATGGGAGGGGGGTCCCATCTCAGCGGGGGTGCTCCCAGCTCCCACTGGGGTTCCCCTAAAGCCTGGGGAGGACTCCTGCAAGGCCCCTTCCAGCACTCACACAGGCACCCAGGAAATAAGGGCCAGCGTGACACGACGGGGCACGGGAAGGATGCCCCACCCCTCAGGCCCGGGGTCCTGAGACGCCCTCGGGGGTGCTCCAGCCCAGCAAGGGCTCTTTCCCGGCAGCGGCCTCGGTGGCCGGGCTGGTGACGCATCGTTGTGTTGACTGTTCCTCCTTCGCTCACTCTTGCTCCGCAGACCTTCTTCCCGGATAAATTGTTGCACGTACACGTGACACTAGGCTTTCAGGGAAACGCAGGCTGGGGCCGATGGGGTCTTCTAACCCACCGGGCCTGACCGCTGGGGCTTCAGCTTTCCTACCACAGACAGGAATGAGATGGGTTGGGGTGATGGTTGCTGTGGTGTGGTGGGGAGGACTGCTGCTTCCAGAAGCCCAATTTCCAGAAGGGGAAATAAACTGCACACACCAGGAACAAGGGAGAGAGATTGAGAAACAGGGCTGTTCTCTCTCTCTCTCTGTATATATACCTGTGGGAATATAAGACATTGTTTACTGAATCGTCAAGCTGTAGGGTCACCCATAACCGTGCCTTAGTGGTACTGAACAATCCCTCTGTATTCCACCACCAGAGGGTACAAAGCGGCCATGTTTTGCAAATTCTTAGCCCTACAGACACACTGCTCTCATTATGGGGACGGGAAACCAAGACAAAGGGATTCCCCGAGCTCCCCAGGCCGAGACCGACAGTCGGTGCTGAGTTTCAGATTACCTTTTGGGCTTCCTGCCGGCCGCAGCCAAGCCCCACCTTTGACTGGAACCGAGTTTCAGCAGGGAAGGAGGTTTGTGAGGTTCCTGGAAGGCAGAGGTTGGTTTTGGCACGCCCTGTGCCAAGGCGCTTGCCTGGCATGGCCGGGAGGATGCTGCGGGAGGCGAGCCTGGGAACGGGATGGGCGCGCCGTTCCGAGTGGCCGGCTTGGGATCAGCTGCATCGTCGCTGCCGTCTGCCTGTGACTGGACTTGCCGTTGCTGGGGAGCAGCCTGACTCCAGCCACGGCTGCCAAGGACAGGGCCGGGCTCACCTCTCTGCAGGCTTGAGTCATACTGGCATGTGTGTGTGTATGTTCCGTCACTCAGTCCTGACCCCGTGGACTGCAGCCGGCCGGGCTCCTCTGTGCACAGGATTCTCCAGGCAAGAATCCTGGAGTGGGTTGCCACGCCCTCCTCCAGGGCATCTTCCCGACCCAAGGACCGAACCTGCAGTTCTTAGTATCTCCTGCATGGGCAGGCAGGCTCTTTACCACTGAGCCCTGGGAAGCTAAACCTACTTATTTAGCCTCCGTTTGCTTTTTGTGCGTGTAGAAGAGTGATCCACAGTTTAAAACTCGTCTGTGTTCAAATAGGTCCAAGAGTTCTTCTAACAAATTTAAAATAAACATTCCAAGTGCTGAGTCAGCACTGTGCCCCACGCAATGAGCAGTCAGCATTTTCTTGGGCGTGGTGCTTCATTTAAATAACTGTGTATCTTACACTGGTGGAGACTCACAGTCCGTGAAATATGGCAGCATTTATGTTTTCTGTTTCAATTATCAATCTGTTTCTAATCTATGCATGGAAAAACATGTGAGCCATCCTGCCATGAAACTATTTTCAAAATCTCATGGAAGCCTCCCAAGTTTTCATAATTCAGCTATGGAACTTTCTTGCCTTTGAGAGAGGAGGTTCTGATACCATAAGGCTGTGTTTCTGGGTGTATTTTTGGTTCAATTTTGTTAATCCCGGCTTTTGTCTTAAATAAATAAATGAAAAATAAATAAATAGATTTATATTTATATTAACAAATAAAATTACATGTAGAGAAAAATTAAAATGTTCATATTGTTATACATGCACTTTGAAGAATGAACAGTTATTTGTGCAAAGTCGATGTGGCTTCGATAAAAAGGTTTCAGTTCAAAAAGCCTGGCCTGTCTGCTCCTGCACTGACTGACTGGTAGTTCGAGATACATGTGTCCTTGAGTGCCTTTGGGTTTGTTTCCTAATATAGTTATATAGAAAAAATAATTAAACTTACCATGGGTGCAGCAGGTGTATTTATTCGCACTATCTTTCCTTTTAGAAAAACACTATGATATCATGAAAATATTTCAACTTTAAATGACTTCCCGCAGGCCCCGAGTTCCATGCGGGACTCGTCTGGACACACAGAGAAATCAGTCTATTCGGGCCTGAAGGACAATGGACTTTGGTTTTATCCCATGTGGAGAGGCAACAGACGCCTCCCAGAAAACAGACCCTTCTTTCTGCCGTGCTCCATTCTCTCAGTGCTGGCACTGCCCCACGGGCGCTGGGTCTGGGCTGATGGGAATTTCCAGGCTGGGAGGAGGTGGAATTTCCAAGGAAGCAAAATGCAGGGTCGTCTGGTTGCACACACCTGCCGCCCGAACTAAAACAAACCCCTGACCTTGGGTCTGGCGGCGTGATGGCCTTTTGAACAAACAACCGCTTCCCCTCCTCCACCCCCAATACTGAACCCGAGGCCTCAGGGTCCCGCCCCCCCACCGTCGGGGAGCCCAGGTCCTCCCTCCTAAGTGCTTGCTCCTCCCTGTGGAGTGTGCACCCACCTCCCAGCCCCGCGGGGAGAAGGGCTTCCTTCTGTGGTCAGGGGGTCCCCGTGGGAGAGCCTCCAGGTGGTTTCCCATTGTCCCCAAGGCAGATCCGAAGTCCTAAGTGGATCCTCCCAGGATCCTTCCTCATCTCCCTGGGTATCTGTGTACCTCCCCACCCTGTCCTCTGCATTCCCTCGCCTCTCTTGTCAATTCCCCCCCGAACTCTGACCTTGGTCTGGTCCCCGGAAACTGGTCAGGCTTCACCCGACCTTTGGAATCCACACGAGGCCTAGAGAGGGTTTGATCTTCTTTAGGGAGTCCTCCACACATGCAGCCCAAGCCCCCGTGTCTTGATGGGGAAACCCATTTCGAACCGACTTTCAGAACCACATTCCATGCACAGGAGGCGGCAGGCCGGGCTCACAAGTTCTGTCACATGAGTCCAGCTGCGTCTGGGCCTGGCAGAGGCCCCTGGTCCCGGGAGACCGCTCTTCGGAGCTTTGGCAGCGTGGACAGGGCAAGCCGACCCATTTGCTGCCCACCCTGTTTGTCACGGGAAGGCATCTGGACTCGACCCAGGCGAAGGCTGAGCTCTACACGGCGCACTTCTCCGAGGATGCCGGGCGGGAAAAGGCCGGCCCTGCCGCACTCCGGATTCTCCTCCAAGGGACAGGCCCCTGCCCGGGCTGGCAGGCAGAACACGGTGATGATCAGCGGGGCTTCTTCTTGTGAGGCTCCCGTGAGGGGCCACCTTCTTCCTAACCTCACAGGACACCTGCCCTTCCTTGCGGTTCCAGTACATGCAGAGCCTGGGCCTGGCCTCAAGGTGTCTGATCCCGCAAGCAAACATTTCAATCAGGCAGCAGATGACTCGACTCTGGCCACAGAGCAGGGCAGACCTGCTTAGGTCAGCCCTGAACGGTGGCAGGAATTAGGGGAACTGCTGTGGGCAGAACCCCAGGGGACTGACCCCTGGGTGGGCCCTCCAGACGCAGACCCAAGCAGATGGAAAAGGGATCCTTGCAGGCACCGTGGAGGAGGCAGGGAGTCAGCTCAGAGCAGAGCTGAGGCTGTGTGAAGGAGCAGGGGCCCTCTGTGACTCAGTGTGCGGGTATGTGTGTGCAGGTGTGTGTGTGTGTGCATGCAGGTGGGTGTCTATGCGTGTGTGTGCACGCGCCTGTGCACTCTGTAGAATCGTGCATGCATGGGATGAGCCCCAGGGCTGGATCAGCACCTGCTGGTGAGCTTGCTCTGCTCCGTGACCACTTCCCAGGTCACCTCGGCCTGTGGTACCCAGCTTACCGAGCATGTGTTCTAGCTCAGGTACCGTCCTAAGGACTTATCTGTCTGGTCTCGTTCCACATTCACAGCAGCCCCTGTGGTAGATACTTTCGCCCGCATGTAACACACGTGGAAACAGAGATTTGAGCGCTTCTGCTATGCCTCCAAATCCTGAAGCCGGTCCCTCTGATGCCACAGCCCACGAGCTTTCCTGCCATCCCTTGTCCCGCTGGGGACTCAGTGGAAACAGGGCTATTTTATATTTTTTTTTGGCAAAGATGAGGCAGAGGAAGATATCTGGGAAACATCTCTGCTTGTCACAGCGTGCTGAGAAGCATGGGAAGAGGGACTGAATGCTGAGAGTCAGGGGCGGCGGAGGGCTTCCTCTATCTCCTCTCGATCGCCTCTTCTGTGCTCTGCTCCATCTGCCCTCTCTGGCTGGAAATCTTCAACTGGCAGCCACCGGATCAGGTCTGGACTCCTTAAGTGGCTTTCCCAATCCTCCCAGAACCCTTCGCTGTCTGAGCAGCCGGCCTAGATCTGTAGCTAGAGAGGTGGCGATGATGCCGATTCAGTGATCACCTCTCGGGAAAGGCCACTGGACGCGTGTTTGCATGAGGACAGCACGTGGGCGTTGCTGCTGGGAAAGCACATGGTGTGAGTGACTCAGCTCCGTGACCTCAACACAGCAGCCGCCTGGCTTCTTGTGATTTCCTGCAGAATCCTCCAGCTGCTTGGCCTTCCCGGGGCTGGGATCAGTCGGGCAGTCTGCGGAGCCCGCCCCCCTTGGACCCCTTCTGATAAGACAGTGGGGCTTCAGGCAGAGGCCTGCGCCCACCCGGCTTCCCACGACGAGCCAGCCTCTTGGTGCTGGGAAAGTACTTACTCAGGGTCTGGCTAGAGCTAAGAGAGCTTGTGAGGCACAAACAGTCTTTATCTGCAGGATGAGGTTCGTTTCTGTTTGGGCCTGATGTTTTTGTAAGAAGGAAATCGCTTTCATAAGAATCAGATTAGGTCCAGGAAGCATCCACCGGGCAGCGAACAAGCGGATGGGGCAGCGAGGCAGGATTTTCTCACTGATCACGACTGCCACCTGCTGGCCACGCTTGTGAACTGCAGAGTGTGGACTTCCTGCGTGCGTGCCAAGTCCTTCAGTCCAACTCTTGGCGACCTCATGCACCGTAGCCTGCCAGGCTCCTCTGTCCACGGGATTCTCCAGGCAAGAATACTGGAGTGGATTTCCATGCCCTCCTCCAGGAGATTTTCCGGACCCAGCGATCAAACTCAGGTCTCCTGTACCTCCTGCATTGCAGGCCAATTCTTTACCACTGAAGCCATCAGGGAAGACCTAATTTGTTACGTGGAAAGAGGGAATTCACACAGTCCTCTAGCTGATGCTCCCCTCAGAGAAGCTGTCCGACTTGCAGGAAGGGGCTGTCTTAGTGTTACTGATGCACTCAGGCTGGGGCAGCTTGCAGGAAGCACGACCTCCCTGCAAATGCAGTGAAGGATCTTGGAACACGAGGGCTGGGGACCCCGAACGATTGTACTCCCTGCAGTCAGAAGTCTGAGAGGCACATTCACAAGCTGCTGCAGACACACCAGATCACAGATCCCTTTCTTCGTCCTCCTGGAAGCTTTGATGGCCTCATGTTGGCCTCTGGTCAGTGTGGCATCTGTGTAGGCTGTACATACAGCTTTCAGGAAGAGCCTTTAAGAGAGGGCTTATTCCTTCCCTGCCCTTTCACCTCTTTTGCTGGCTGGAATGTGATGAGATGACTGGATCTGCACAGCATTTTGGTCCACGAGACAGAAGCCATCTGCGGAGGGAGATAAAGCCCCAAAATAAGACAAACTCAAGCCCCGCTGATCACAGACTGTCTGGGTTCTTGGAGGAGAGAACTGAACTTCTAACTTGTGCAGATCACTACTTGATTTTCTGTTCCTTGAAACGGAACGTAATCCTCCTCCATTTCTTAGGTTCTTTTCAAGTAGTGAAGTCTGAAGGTTAAAGAGGTAAATATTTCCCAGAGGATAAACCATGGCACAAAGGGAGGTGTCATTAAAGACCGCTGCTGGGAGGCGATCTTTTTTCCGTCTGTTGAGGGTGGGGACACATCTCCCCTTCTGTTGCTAAGAAGTCATCTCTCTTGGTTCTCAAGGACACGAGAAGGAAGCCACGGATGCCCATCCCGGAGAAGTCTTTGAAAACAGCACGTGAGAAAGCAGCTACCCTCACCCCCAACTGTGTGCCCGGCTAAGAACACTGGCCCCAGAGGCTGACAGTTTGCTCAATGAAGGGACCAAAAGGAAACCAGCTTGATTTTAATCATCTGTCAAAATTGTTGAAAATGAACTTTCCCTCAGCTAATTCTTTTTGAAGCTTTCAAAGCCTAGGAACATAATAAAGGCTACCCTTTGTTGTGTTTCTCATCTATTTTTTTGGCCATGGCACAGGAGGTAGCTTTTGGAAGTATACGGCTGTCCTCTCTGATGACTTTCAAAACATGGATTTGCTCATCAAAACTTTTTTTTTGCTGTATCATCCATAGCATCTTTAACCTTTACATGCATTTTTGATATGTGACTTCTAAGACAGCAAATCCCATGCTTACTAAGTGTTCCACAGGTCCGGGGGCAGTGGAGACGAGTGGTAGGTACAGTCTCTTAATCTCTGAGACGGTTTCCTCACTTGCACCGTGGGGTCAACAACAGTCTCTAGCTTGTGGGAGTGCTGTGAAGATTAAGCTTGATACGCATGAGAAGTCTCAGAGGCTCGGTAGAGTCCTGGGCAAGCGGCAGGGACACCGCCTCCCGATTATCACTGTTACTACCTGCCACCCGTCCTGTGTTGTCCAGGCCACAGTCTGTGCTACAGTCACCGGCCACCTGTAGCCACTGGGCAACCGAGCGAGACGAGGCTAGTCCACAGCGAAGCACGCTGCCAGTGGAGAGCGCAGACTGGATCGAGACGTCTTTGTACGAAAACAAGAATCTCAGATGTGGTCCAGATAATTTTTTAAAACTATTGATTGTATGTTGGAATGACGTTTGGGCCATATTGTGTCAAACAAAACATATTGTTGAAATTAATTTTACCGGTTTCTTTTTTCCTTTTTAATTTTGTTTGTGATTGGCTGCGGTGGGTCTTGGCCACTGCATGCCCTTTCTCTAGCTGCGGTGAGTGGGGTCGCGGTGCTCGGCTTCTCTCGCCGCAGACACGGGCTCTCGGGCATGTGGGCTCAGTGGTTTCCGCTCCTGGGCTCTCCCAGGCTCAACAACTGTGCTCGGGCTACGGAGCTCTGAGACGCGTGGAATCTTCCCAGATGAGAGGCTGAACCCATCTTCTGCTTTGGCAGGCGGATTCTTTACCCCCGGGGAGGCCCTCTTCTCCATGTTTTGAAATATGGCTTCTAGAAAATCTAAAATAGCATGGATGGCTTCCACATCAGATTTCTCTGGGATGGTGTGAGTGTAGGCAGACAGTTGGGGCGGGGTGGAAAAAGTGAGCTGGGAAATGGTGGTCCACACGGTCAGTACTGGTGGTGATTCAGACAAAGGAGGCAGAGGCGCAGGGGGGCCGTCTAATCCCAGGGCACTGTGGACTCTGGCGTGGTTTAATTCCACAGATGATGTCGGGGGTTAAAGGGCAGTCCTCACAGGGACCAGCTCTCTGCCCCGTGAGTCTGAAGACAAGCTGAAAATCGGTGGGCTCAGATAAGGCGGTGTCTGGAGAGGGCACACCGGGATCCCCCAGGGGAGACCACGCCCCAGGGTGGAGCATATTTTTGACAGGAAACCACACAGCGGGTGGTTATCAGGGACCTCAACCCAGGGGGTGGCAGTGGAGGCGTAGGAAGCCCACTCTGGGGTCTGCTGCTACGGATACAATTCAACCCCACAGGTGATGGTCAACACTCACTTAGGGCCAAGGCCTCTGCCAGAAACCACATGGAACAGAGAGCCTGCCTACACGGTGGTCCCAGTGAAGTGAGGAAGGCAGAGACCAACAGGCGATCGTGGCCCAGAGGGATTGGTGCCGTGATAGGAGGGGAGGGCGGAGAGAGCAGTGGCACCCCACTCCAGTGCTCTCGCCTGGAAAATCCCATGGACGGAGGAGCCCAGTGGGCTGCAGTCCATGGGGTCACTGAGGGTCGGACACGACTGAGCGACTTCACTTTTACTTTTCACTTTCATGCATTGGAGAAGGAAATGGCAACCCACTCCGGTGTTCTTGCCTGGAGAATCCCAGGGACGGGGGAGCCTGGTGGGCTGCCGTCTATGGGCTCGCGCAGAGTCAGACACGACTGAAGCGACTGAGCAGCAGCAGGATGGGAGGGAGATCACTGGCCGGAGAGCGAATCCATTCTCTCGGATGCGGGGCAGCTCCCGGGAGAGAGCAGCGTCCCAACAGAGATCTCCCTGTGGGAAGCAGCCGGGTAAGAAGGGAGAAGCAGCTTCTAGGTTGAGGGAGCGTCCGTGCAAACTCAGGAGAACTCTGTGCTCCAGGAGGTGTGAGCAGACGCCAGGGAGCTTCACAGTAGCGTGCAAGGAGGGGCTGCTGGCCAGTGGAGAGCCGCCGGCTTACAGAGTCTCAGCATCGCGGAAGCAGAAATCTCTGGGCACAGGGCAGGGGGCTTTGGAGAACTTTACACAGAGGAGTGGTGTAACCAGGTTTGTGCTTTAGAAACATCTCTCTGATAACACGCTGGGGTCCCGGTCCTGGTTCCAGGTAAAATGGACTGAACACACATTGCTGCTGTTCTAAGCCATTCAGTTTGTGTTCTTTGTTATAGCAGCCCTAGCAAACTAGCACATCCCCTTATTTTTCTTTCTTAAACTAATTACGCCCATCTCGTTGGCTAAATCACTTCCTCCCAGGTAACTTGCTAGTCTGAACTTTCGCTATATGCCTTTTGGCTCACGACCCTGAGGTTGAGATTAATATCTGGTTTTTGTGGAGCCTAGAGAGAAGAGGCGAAGAAGGCAATGGCAACCCACTCCAGTATTCTTGCCTGGAAAATCCCATGGACAGAAGAGCCTGGTGGGCTGCAGTCCATGGGGTCGCTAGGAGTCGGACACAACTGAACGACTTCACTTTCACTTTTCACTTTCACGCATTGGAGAAGGCAATGGCAACCCACTCCAGTGTTCTTGCCTGGAGAATCCCAGGGATGGGGGAGCCTGGGGGGCTGCCGTCTATGGGGTCACTAAGAGTCGGACATGACTGAAAGGACTTAGCAGCAGCAGCAGCAGAGAGAAGAGGACACGATTTCTCTGAGTGGTTAGCTCATAACTCATAAATATTGTCTATGTAGGTAAGACATTGTCCCCTACGCAGTTCACTCTTGTCCTATACGTAGTAAAGATCTAATATGCTGTAATGCATTGTAAAAAGACGCTTGCTCCTTGGAAGGAAAGCTCTGACAAACCTAGACAGCGAATTAAAAAGCAGAGACATCACTTTGCCAACAAAGGTCCATCTAGTCAAAGCTGTGGTTTTTCCACTAGTTATGCACAGATGTGAGCGTTGGACCATAAAAAAGGCTGAGCAACAAAGAATTGATGCTTCTGAACTGTGGTGTTGGAGAAGACTCTTGAGAGTCCCTCGGACTGCAAGGAGATCCAAACCAGTCAGTCTTAAAGGAAACTGGTCCTGAATATTCACTGGAGAACCGATGCAGAAGCAATACTTCGGCCACCTGATGCAAAGGGCGAACTTGTTGGAAAAGAACTTGATGCTGGGAAAGATTGAGGGCAGGAGGCGAAGGGGGCAACAGAGGATGAGATGGTTGGGTGGCATCACCGACTCAATGGACACGCGTCTGAGTGAGCTCCGGGAGATGATGGCAGACAGGGAAGCCAGACATGCTGCAGTCCATGGGGTCACAAAGAACTGGACACAACTTAGTGACGGAACAACAACAGTGTTGTGAATTACCCTGGGTTTGGAGTTTCTTCTGCTATATACCCCACTACAAGTTTCCTCTGGGAGTAAGGTGAACAGAGGGGCTGTAAGGACTTGGGGGAGGGGTGTGGTGGTCCAGACCGTAAACAGACGAGAGTCCAGTGCTTCTTGTTGGGAGGGGCTGAGGGAGGGAGTCCAGGGTGAGAGCAGAGCATCCTTTCTGTCGTCAGGGAGACGGGAAAACAACAGAACGGGGCTAGTGCTGAGGTTCCAAGGAGGTCCAAACGGACCCCCACGTGTCTGCAGGGAAACTGAAGGAGCCGAGGAGGGAGCACGTGGGGAGGAAACGGGATTCCAGTCCTGGGGCAGGGGGCTCTGCGGAAGGGAACCCTGCCCACCAGCAAAGCTGGAACCTCTCAGGCACCCATTTGTGGGTTCCAGTGAAGACGTTCTGACGACGAGAGCTGAATTAAACGTCACTCATGGAGCCCTCGACTCGCATGTGAAGGGATCTCTGCAGACTCTCCTCCCGTCCCCGCTGGTTATTTCTGAGGCCTCTGTCAACAGAAGCGCAGTTCTTTCCTGTCTCGTTCTCAGGCGCCTCCCCCAGGCCCTGACCCAGGCTCTCGGGGTGCAAGAAGGCTGAGCATCGCTGCTCTCGAGTGTCCTGGGGGCGCGTGGCGCCGTGCCCAGGCCTGGCTCTCCCCGCCCTGCTTGGTGCTGGGGCCCCAGGTTCGTGGAGATGCCGTGCGGTATTCTACCCTCTGATGCCTGTACCCTGTTACCATGCGGACCCGACAACACGCCACGGGAGGCCTGGAGGCCTGGAGGCCCTGAGTGCCTGGCGTGTCAGCTACTGGCCAGATTCCCAAGGGCGTTCTCTCTCCTTGAGGCTCGATGCATGTCTGCAGAGCTGGGTGGGGCTGTGGGGCCCCAGGCCCCTTCCCCTCTGCCTCTGTCCTCGGAAGCTCGCCCATAAGGCAGAGCCCACACCACGACTTCCACCCCGAAATATCCAGAAGAGACAACGCGGTGCCCTTTGCTCCAGCGAGGATCGGCTTCCTTCCACAGCTGTGCCGAGTCTCAGGTTCTGATTTTCAGGGCCGTTTCTCCAGCATCTGGGGGCCAGCTCCCTGAGTGGGGCAGCTGTGACCCCCTCCCAGGGGTGAGCTTAGGGGCTCTTCCCCAAGTCCAGGGTTCTACAGCCTGAGTGTGACTCTGAAATATTGAAGTCAAAACACGTAAAATATTAAACAGTGAGATCCAATTAAAAAATTGAACAAGAAGCAAACAGCTGCAGACAGACAGCCCTCAGGGTATGTGAAAGGGAAGGGAAAAAACGCAATTCAGACAAACAAATAGTCTGGTACCTTTGGAGGCAACAAAGGGAAAAACCAACATGATGATGGAAGCCTGTCGACAGGGAACGAGGCGAGAGTGGAAGCACCTTTCTCTGTTAATGACAGCAGACCAGACGCACGTTGCCTGGGACGGTGGAGAGGGCCGTCACTGAGAGGGCAGACGTGGACAGCGACCACGGGTGGTCTATTCCTTCATTTATTATTATTTTTTAAATCAAATATATTGACACACAACAACGTGTATGTTTAAGATGTACAAGGTGTTAAATAATACAGCCATATATTGTAATGATTGCTGTCAAAGTGACATTTACTGTTTCTATCACATTGCATAACTCTTCTTTCTTTTTAGTGGTTGGGAAAATGGGGCGTTTCATCGTTAAGCTGTCTTTCAGTTTCTTCCATTTCATGACCAAAAAGGAAAAATAGAAAGCAGGTGTGAGGTCTGAACGCTTGCATCCCTCAAAATCTCAGAGCCCACCCCTGTGATGGTGTTGCCAGATGAGGGCTCTGGAGAATGGTTGGGTCAAGAGGCTGGACTCCCCTTGGGTGGGTGTGGAGCGCCTATCCAAGAGGCCACAGGGACCCCCTCCCCGCTTCCAGCACTCAGGACCCAGTGGGAAGACAGCCGTTGGCCTAGAACCAGGAGCCAGGAGGGCCGTCCCCAGACCCCCTGGACTTGCTGCTTCCAGAAATGTGAAAAGGGGTGTTTCTGTTGCTCCTAAGCTGCCCATTCCATGGTGTTTTTGTTCCAGCAGCAAAATGAACTAAGACAGGAGGAGAGAATACAAGCACACGACCCTTTTCTGGGGAAAGGTGTGACTCGGGGTGTTACTGCGTCTGGCTGGAGGTGTAAGTGCGGGAAGGAGCCGATGGACACCGAGCACCCCCAGGGCCCCACTGCTCCTGTCGGGGCGCCAGGGCTGCTGCGGTCCCACTGATCCCTGAAGACGAAGGGCTCTGCTTCTTCACTTCACTAACGCTGGCTTCCTCTTCCATAAAGTGGGCCATTGGATTTTCCCCCATGGGCTCAATAAGACTAAGACGGAGAGACGGAGGCTGGACTCCCCTGGAGGCACAACGGTAAAGAATCTGCTTCCCATTGCAGGAGACGCAAGAGACTTGTGTTTGATCCTTGGGTGAGGAAGATCCCCTGGAGTAGGAAATGGCAACCCACTCCAGTATTCTTTCCTGGAAAAATCCCTTGGACAGAGGAGCCTGGCAGGCTATAGCCCATGGGGCTTCAAAGAGTCAGACAACGTTGAGTAACTGAACACAAAGTCCCTAGCACAACGCCCAAACATAGCAAGTGCTCAAAAAATTGTTAGCTTTTAAACTGGCGTTATTACTATTGCAGTTGTTCTGCCTTCTCAAACGCTATTTTTTTACACCACGTATTTTAACCTTTTTAGTCTCCCTTTATGTGAGATCCTTGATTCCTGATGCGAAGAGCTGACTCATTTGAAAAGACCCTGATGCTGGGAAAGATCGAAAGCAGAAGGGGACGACAGGGGATGAGATGGTTGGATGGCATCACTGACTCAATGGACATGAGTTTGACGAAGCTCTGGGAGATGATGACGGACAGGGAGGCCAGGCATGCTGCAATCCATGGGGTCACAAAGCGTCAGACTGAGCGACTGAACTGAACTGATGTGGAATCCTTGCTGTAACTCTTTATTATTTCAATAATATTCTCTGGCCCCCTCTCCAGTTTTCTTCAACCATTTCTGAGTGAAGAAAAGGAGGGAAAACCACAATAAAATGATATGAGCTTGTGTGACATGGACTTTTTCCTTCTTTGCATCCTTGACTGAGTTTCAAGGAATCCATAATAACATCAGCTGGAGGAAGAAATTATTGTTTTCAGCTGAAATAACATTGATGCAAATATTCTTTTTTTAGAGTGAGGGACCAACAAACTGAAAGAAAGAATTTGGTGTTGTCCCACCTTTTAAAGGAAATCTGGGTTTGGGGAGAAAAAAAAATCAGGTTGGTACATTTGAAGGCAGCTGAGGGCTTTGGTTCCAATGGAACAACTGAAGTTATTTACAAACTAGATGTTAAGTGGCTGATTCCCAATTCCCTCAGAACCCTGCTTGCTCAGAGCAAATGATGGGGGCACCAGACAGAGAAACTTGCCTGAGGAGGCTGGCTGGGAAAACTGTAGCTGATTCAAACCTGACATTGAGCCGCTGGGATGGGATGCTTTCCCTCCTTAACAAGTCCGGGTTAAAATCAGCACATGGCCTTTTCCATTCTCTCACTAGCTATTTTGGGTGATTTTTTTCTGCAGGCAGACGTAATTGTTACATTTGCAGATGTTACATTTAGTTCTTCACATCCCCAGTGCATATCTTTTCTTTCTTTTTTAAACAGGAAACAAGTTTAATTAAAAATTACATGCATTTTCTTTCCTAGGCCTTTTTTTTTTTTTTTTTTTT
>SJYV01015609.1:166729-180315 GCA_006410875.1 Neotragus pygmaeus | reverse complement strand
ATTAAAAATTACATGCTTTTTCTTTCCTTGGCCTTTTTTTTTTTTTTTTTTTTGGCCTGGAAAGTTTCTGTTTCAGGGGAAACTTGTCCCTGAATGTTTCCCTTAAATTCTTCTCAGGGTTTATGTAGTTCAGCGAACATGTCCCTAACCCAGATGGACTTAAACCAACCACATTTAGAAGCAATCAAGTCAGAAGCAATCAAAGAACCATGTCAGGACGTAAAAAGAGTGCGGGCTCCTGGGTGAGGTCAAGGCTCAGAGAGTTTGCACCTGACGATGTCGAAGGGAAATTAGGCAACAGGCCTTCAGTTCCAAGGTGAGTACCCATCTGCTTTGGACTGAATGTCTGTGTCTGCCCTAAGTTCATAGGTTAAAATCCTAACCTCCAACACGGTGCTGTTAGCGGGTGGGTCTTTGGGAGGTGATAATATGACTCATGCTTCTATAAAAAGGGACCCAGGGCGCTCCAGCACCCACCTTGTCACGTGAAGGCATACCAGAGGACAGCTGTCTGTGGTCCAGGAAGCGGGCTCTCACCAGACATCGAATTTACCAGCAGCTTGGCCTTGGTCTTTCTGAGCTCCAGAAATAAATGAGAAAAATGTGAGAAATAAATGTCTGTTGTCTGTAAGGCACCCAGCTTATGGTATTTTTATTGTAGCATTCTGAACTGACTCATGCATCTCCTGAACAGAACAATAATTCACATTCATTGAGCTACATGCCTGGCACTGTTCTTTCATTTACTTCTCAAGGTATTTCTGTAAGTAAGGCAGGTATTATTACTGTTGATGTGTGCAGATGAACAAACAGAGGCTTTGAGAAACTGAGGCCCTCGCCCAGTTAACAGCTGAAAAGATAGCCTAATTCTAGACGCTTCTTCCACAACTCTTTCCTCTCTGTACACTTTCTAGCCTCCCCAGTATCCACTTAGGGGATGGTGCGGTTCCAGTGGGACTAATGCCAATCCAGCTCTCGGGGTGGGTCATGTGACACAAGCAAGCCAATCAGCACCGGGGCAAGGCGATCGGCCAGGAGTGGTCACGTGGCCCAAACCATTGCGCTCGGAGTGGATGCCGGGCGTGGGGAGGAAGGCACCCCTCTGCTGTACTTTGAACAAGTGTGAAACCATTTACCATTATAGGAAGGACTGTCGGAGGGCGAAGCCGATGCTCAGGGAGGCCAGAGGTAAAAGAACTGCAGAGAAATGGAGGTGCCATGCTGATGACCGCGTGAAGCTTTCTAGCGAACCGTGGCTGAAGCCTGAACCGCATGACCTGAGCGCTGAGCCCTGCGTGGAACCAGATGGAGCTGGTCTCCGTTCCTTACAGACATTCCAAGCGGGGCGAGCGCACTGACCCAATGGATCTTCAGCTTTCTGCCTGAACCTCGCCTGTGGAAGCTCTCCTTGGGCACCAAAGTTTCCTTAAAAATAACACACACACACACACACACACACACACACACACACACACACACACGTGCCCTTAAAATATAAGGAAGGGCCTACAGACACCAAAATGACCGGAGTTCGCTTATTTCCACTTGAGTCCCTTGGTTTGGAGGCATCATAGCATAATCTTAAATCAGGGAATTTTTTTTTTTCCATAGAAGTTTATTTAGGCTAAATTTTTTGAATACTTGATGGTGATTTTGAAACAGTGGCAAATCATTGATAAGAAGTAATTAAGTTCTTTGGCAGGGCCCGCTCCCCCTCCCCCACCCCCAAATCTGCCCGTTGGGCACACATGCGTGACCAGCCTAAGAGCCTGCGGTGGGTGCTCATCTGCCCCCTAACACCTCCCGCTTCCTGTGTTGGCAACTCCAAACTTCACCCTCCTTATGATGCTCTGCCTGAGTTATGATAATTATTCTGGCATTTCTCCTACCAGAACAGTTTGTACTTTTTAATAGGAGAGTCATAAACAGGGAAAAACTTTCTCAACTTGCAGGAGTGAAACTCGGTGAAATGTAAGGGTAGACATATCTCGAGGCTGAGAAACACTTTCTCTTCCTCAGATCACACGCTTAGTGCAACTGCTGTGAGCTCCCGTGTGCTCGGCCAAGGCAGGGTCAGCCCACGTGTGTGCGGAAGTCTCTGTTTAACTAAACCTACCGCCTCAAAAACTCTTTTTTCTCCCCCCGCCCTGCCTCTCCGGCTCTCTCTCCCTCCCTCCCTCTCTCTCTCACACACACACACACCCTGTCAATGAATTTTAAGAAGAGAGCAAAGAATAGAAAAAGGAGCAGCTGAATAGCGGCAGATGAGATGTGCTCCGCTGCTTCTTCCCCGTCCCCGTCTTTGGAAGGCGGCGACAGCTGTCCTGAGTCGGCTGTGGAACCTGTGAATTCTCGGACTCCACCCAGGGCCCCTACTGGTCGTGGGGCTGTTTCTGGAAAGGGAATGGGGAATATCTGGCTGGGAGGAGTGGAGAAGGACCAGCAGTCCAGTCTGCCGTCTGGATCCACAACTGTTCCCCCTGCCCCCAGCCACGTGTGCGCCCTGAGCTTTGCCCCGCGCCTGGCGTGGCCACAGCGAGCCTTCACCCCGGAGCGGTTTAGGCGTCAGCAAGAGCGCTGCTGTAATTTTGTCTCCCCACAGCCCAGGAAGCCTCAGATGCTGGGTTTAAGGTTTTGAGTCACCAGGCATTTATGGCCTGCTATTCCGGGTAGTTCAACTACGGACAGACGGTAATTAATAGCAACGGACATTTTAAAACCATGCGTTTCTCTCCTCTTTTCGTCGCTAGCACAGTGGTAAGTTTATGGCTGTAAAAGACCTGTAAACACACGGTCGACCCCAGTGTCCCAGCTCCAGCCCCTCCGCAGGAGCAAGAGGAACAGACGTGGGCCCAGGGGGTGATGGAAGCAGAAGCGGGGGAGCAGGAGAGTGTGGAAGGGGGCGGGGCCCCCAGGGGATTCTGATTGGGGCCCCCACGGGCTCTGGCAACAGCAGGCAACCTCGTTGTTTATGGGGGGCATTGAAGGACGCAGCTCTGCGTGTGCACGACTGCGAGGGACATGTGAATGTTTAACATCGGGGGCCTGCAGGCGGGGAGGGCAGAGACCAGCAGGCGGGGGCCGCGGGGAGGGCAGAGGCAAGCTCTCTTTTGCCCCCTGGAGCAGCCTAAGTGCTGAGCAGCGGGCCTGGCATGTGAGTGGCCGGCAGTGACTCGGGGGGAGAGCCGACGTGGGCTGGGGCCCGGACAGCCGCACTCTGGGATGAAGCTGTCACGAGGTTAGTTCAGTGGAGACTGTGATGTCTGCACGNTGGCCGGCAGTGACTCGGGGGGAGAGCCGACGTGGGCTGGGGCCCGGACAGCCGCACTCTGGGATGAAGCTGTCACGAGGTTAGTTCAGTGGAGACTGTGATGTCTGCACGTGAGGTTTCACCAGCTTATGGGCCTCATGTCTAGAGTGTGGGGCTTCCCGGAAGAAGGGACGGCTCATCCCCAGGCCTGCCCTTGCAGGCGTGCCGTCACCTTCCTGCATCTCTCAGCATCACTTATGCTGTGGCAGCCCGTGGCTCTGTGTGCAGAGGCGCTCATGCTGTAGGTACAGGGCTGGACCAGGGTTCTTAAACAAACCACGAGGCACTCCTTGTGGGCCACTTTCTTTATTTGCTCCTGGGCTCCCAGGAGCTGGAAAGAGGTGAGCTTTGTCAGGAGAGCACTTAGGGATGAGGGACGGCCCCTCAAGACTGCTGGGTTGACCCCCAGGAGCTCCTGGGAGGCGGATACTCCGGGGCCTTCATTGCATCCGTGGCGCGAGGGGACCTCTGGTCTTGCCGCTGGCAGCGCTGGCACCTTCCAGGAGGCTTGCTCTGTGGTTTGCTGGTCCTCCCTCTCAGCAGGGTTCGTGGGAGGAGCTGCTGTTGCCACCAGACAGCTGACCGCACTTCAAGAGGCTCAGGAACAGAGGACGGTGGCGTTGGCGCAGGCCACAGCGGCGCGATCTTGGGTGTAGAGCTCCAGCAGGACCTGGTACTCTCCCTGAGGGGGACGGAGAAGCCGCAGCTGTGAGACCCGCAGAGCCATCGCCTTGCAGTGGGCGCTCCCTGAGCCCATCACGTGCAGCCTCCGCTCTCAACCCTGGGGGTTAGGTCCCCAGGAGGAACCACGCCCTCCCCGCGGGCCCCCAGGCTGGCCTGGAGAGCGGAGGGTGCCCAGGATGGCTGGCTAAGCCTGAGATGCTGGTGTTCCAGATGGCACTCCTGCAGGGAGCGGACCGATGGGGTGGTGGGGCTGGGGTGCTCAAGGCAGGTCCCCCGAGCAGGTGACCTCAGGGCCAAGACATGAAGGACGTGCGGGAGCTCGCCATTCCTCTGGAGGCTGGGGGCCCCGCGTTTGAGGAGGCAGACGGGACTCCCGGGAGAGGCCCGCAGGAGGAGAGGGGAGAAGGCGGGGGACAGCCCTGCGGGCCGTGGGGGGCGGCCGGCCTCCACTCCAGGGGTGGCCTGTCCCAACGTGGCTGTCGGCAGGGTCCCTCGTTGGAAGGAGATGGGGAGAGATGCGGAGGAAGCGGTGGACCAGGTAGGAGGCGCTTCAAGAGCCAGGTGAGAGGTGGGGACCGTTCGGAGCAGCTGGAGGAGACAGGGGAGAGGTGGGCGTTCTGGCTGGATTTGCAAAGAAGAGCCGAGATGGTTTGCCGAGGAGACCCACGTGGGTGGGGAAGAGAGGGGTGAAGGCTGACCCCAAGGATGCTGGCCAGAGCAACAGGAAAGGCAGAGTGCTGTGTGCAGAGACGGAGGAGACAGCTGGGGGCAAAACTCAACAGCCGGAACCCGACCGCGCCAGTAGAGAATGTGCTCCTGCCTTTCGGGGTCCTTCCTGGCCATGGCCAGCCACAGAGGAGCCCCTCTGCCTGCGGTCGGGAAAGGCCGGCCAGGCTGTGCGTGGCGCAGCAGAGAGGCCCCGGGCAGGAGCCCTGCCCACCCCACAGCCCGCGGCTGCGGTCACTCTGTCCCGAGGAGAGAGGCTCTGCGTGGTGCAGGGTGGAGGAAGCTCCTGGAACTCTTGGCCCATCTCTGAGGAGCCAGTCACCCAAGGGAAAGAGTGTGTTAGCTGCTCAGTTGTGTCCAACACTTTGGAATCCCATGGACTAAAGCCCACCAGGCTCCTCTGTCCATGGGAATTCTCCAGGAAAAAATTCTGGAGTGAGCTGCCTTTCTTTTCTCCAGGGAATCTTCCCAACCCAGGGATCGAATCCAGGTCTCCTGCCCTGCAGGCAGATTCTTTATCATCTGAGCCACCAGGGAAGGGAGGGTGTCTATAATCTGTATCAGCCTGGAGGGCAGGGCCAGATCGGACCACAGGATGGATGGTGCGTGACTGGTCTCAGGCTAGGACAGAAGAATTTTCTAGCAAGTAGCAGAGGCCCAGGAGCGAGCGGGTTCCCCAGCACTGATGGGGTCTCGGGTGTGAGGGCTGCTGAAGGCAACCTTAGGCACCCTTCACCTTAAAGAATCTATGCGGGTCTAGGCTCCCGAGGTCTGCTCAAACAGCAGCAGCTATGACTTCAGAAGCAGTGTTAGGGGCTTCAGTCACAGTGTAAAAGTCAGAGAATTAGGTCTGGATAAAGACCGGCTCACATGTGCACCTGAGTGGATTTCCTCCTCCTCACGATGATATCATCATCGTCATCACCATCATCTACTTTTCATTGTTCCTGTGCCTTTAAGAACACGCCACACAAAATTATTGTAACCCAGCTGAATCTTTCATCCATGCTTTAGAAGCCTAACAAAAGAGGCAGTATTTGAAGGAAGGGGTTCGGGATTCTGAATCACAAGATATATTAATACATACTCTGCTCTAAGGGGTGAAAGTGTTCAGGCAGCTGTGCCCATCTGCGGGCAGGAAGAAGGGATGAGGCACAGACCAGGGGCCTTTCCGCGGTTTGGATTTGCCAGGTAGGAGACTTTAGTTGCACCCTTGGCACTTTCACGGTTCAGGCCGTACCTGCAAGTTGGCAGCCAAGCTGGAAGCTCGTAGAGCCTCTAAGTCAGAAAGCAGCCACCATAGACAGATGCCTGCTGCAGGCGGGACTTCAGTGGGGCCAAGGACTGGTTGTGATAAAAAGAAAACACCAATGCACTGAAGACTGGCGGCTGGGTGGGAAGTTTTCAGTCGTGCAGGGGTGGAATTAGCACAGAGCCCACCTCGGGGGGGTATGGTGGGAGGAGGGGGACCTGGGGAAGGTCTTCTAAAACCAAAAGTCTGCACACCATTTCTGTCCCACGTTAGGAAGCAGCGTCTCTGCAGCCTGCAGGCTGGCGGCCGGCCAGGGGCGTCTGGGCTGGCCAGGCTGANTCATCCAACCCGGATTACCTCCAAATCCCATCACGTCATGGGCTTCCTCAGTAGCAGAGTGGTAGAGAATCCACCTGCCCATGCAGAAGACATGGGTGGGGAAGATCTTCTGGAGGAAGAAATGGCAGCCCACTCCAGCATTCTTGCCTGGGAAAATCCCATGGACAGATGAGCCTGGCAGGCTACGGTCCATGGGGTCGCAGAGAGGCAGACATGACTGAGAACACACATACACACCCCCCATCACATCGGGGTCTAGAGCCTCAGCATATGAATTCTGAGCAGACACATTCAGTACATAACTCGTGTAAAGACCTTCCTCTTCATGGTTAGCATTCAGCAAAGGGGACAGAGAGTGACACTGTTTCTGAGTCTGACCACCCTGATTTAGAATGAACATGAGTGTCCCACGAAGGCCCTGGAGTGAGGAAGGAACTGTTCAAGGGGACCACAGGCCCATCCTTTATCCGAGAATTAGAGACACAGTGTCTCCAGCATCTCCAGGACATGCAGTTGACTCTTCCTAAAGAGACCATGGAGCTTCCCTGAGGAGGTGTCTGTTGTTCAGACGCTCAGTCGTGTCCTACTCTCTGCGACCCCATGGACTGCTGCACGCCAGGCTTCCCTGGCCTTCACTATCTCCCTGAGTTTGCTCAGATTCATGCCCATTGACTCAGTGATGCTATCTAACCATCTCATCCTCTGCCATCCCCTTCTCCTGCCTTCAATCTTTCCCAGCATCAGGATCTTTTCTAAAGAGTCAGTTCTTCACATCAGGTGGCCAAAGTATTGGCGCTTCAGCTTCAGCATCAGTCCTTCCAATCATTCAGGGTTGATTTCCCCTAGGATTGATTGATTTGACCTTCTTGTTGCCCAAGGGACTCTCAAGAATCTTCTCCTGACAAGGTGGAGAGGTTACCTAATGGGAGTTTCTACCAGGATGTCTTGTACTGATCAGGGAAACAAAATTCCTCATTCCTAGAACTACAATGGAGAAGGCAATGGCACCCCACTCCAGAACTCTTGCCTGGAAAATCCCATGGATGGAGGAACATGGTGGGCTGCAGTCCATGGGGTCGCACAGAGTCAGACACGACTGAGCGCCTTCACTTTCACTTTTCAGTTTCATGCATTGGAGAAGGAAATGGCAACCCACTCCAATGTTCTTGCCTGGAGAATCCCAGGAACAGGGGAGCCTGGTAGGCTGCCGTCTATGGGGTCGCACAGAGTCGGACATGACTGAAGCGACTTAGCAGCAGCAGAACTACAAACCACTTCCCCCCCGTGCATCTCTCACATTATGTGATGAAGCCAGAAGGAGTCTGCTAGACATTCCAACTCTGCAATAGAGCTCTCCCTGATGGGAAAGAGGGAGAAGTTTCTCGTCTACAGGGCGTGGACCACCCAGGAGTAGGATCTTGTGGCATGAATGACCCAGGTCTGCAAGAACTCACTGCCAGACGCCAGAGGAGAGAAGAACCAGCTGCCTTTGGTTTGGACCCTCTGCCAACAAAATAAATTCTTAATTGAGAAGACGAATCATTTCTCTGCTTCCTGGACCAACACAATCCTATTATATTTTCCTCCTGTTTAGAGGATTAAAAATACTTTTGCTAAAAATATGAAACGAATTCTGTTGGAAGATGGTAAACTGAAATGAAAAATAAGATGGGAAAGCTGACTTCAGACTGATAAATGAGAGCCGGGCACCTGCTGAATAACCACAGCCTTCTTACTCCCACCGGGCTGCGCACAAGTTCAGGGCCGCCCGCGAGCTGATCAAAGTAAAGTTTCAAGCAGGCCTGACTCAACACCTTACCCGTCTCCTTCACGCCATCGCAGGAACCACTTGGATATCGTTCAGCCTTTTCTTGCCATCTGCTCGTGTTTTCAGAACATAGCATTTAAAAACCGTTACTGTATGGAAACATTACCAGACGAAGCTGGTGAAACTAGAGAAATGCTGCTACCTTTGCCCAGGCTTAAGCCTCAGAAAAATGGAAAGAAAAGTCCTGGGCGAGGAAGTTTTTTTCTGAGATAAGGAGACATAAATAATAGATGCTCACAACAGTTTCTAACTGTGAAAAACTGGAAGCAACCTAAATAGCTATTGGAAGGAGAATGTATGTAATTGTGGTCTATGCACAAATGATATATTCTACAGCTGTGAAAGTGAATTCACCAAAGCTACACATACTGGCTATCTCTTGGAATAATGCAATACATTGATCTCAAAATAAACTGCTAATTCAACTGTCATTAATTCCGTACATTTTAGGTTAGACGTTTCTATGTTGTCATGCTGCATGCCTACAATACTGTTTTGTATCCTCTCTTCAAACCCTTAAACGCTGTATTTGCTGTGCTGGTGACGGCCTTCAGCACCACACTGAACAGAAGTGGTGTTGGTGGGCACTCCCATTTGCCTGATTCTTGGTTTTAAAGAGAATGCTTCCAACGTTTCACCATTCAATGGGCTGCTCACTGCAGAACAGTATTTTAGGTGCATTTCTTTAAAGAGCAGGGAGCTGATTTTCAAACTGCAAGCTGGCAGACCCTCAAAAAATTAAAAATAGAACCACCATATGATTTAGCAATTCTGCTTCTGGGAGTACATCCAAAGGAAACACAAACGCTAACTTGGAAAAGAGATCTGCTCCACCATGTACACAGCAGCATCACTTACAATAGTCCAGACACGGAGACATCTTAAATGTCCACTGGTGGATGGAGGGATAAACAAGTTGTCATTATATATATAAAATCAGCCTTTAAAAACTGTGAGATAATAATGTTTGTTGTTTTAAGCTGCTAAATTTTAGGGTAATTTGTTATGCTACAATAGGAAACAAATGCATTCTTATTTCAAATTAGATATTTTTATCATCCTTACATCACTGCTTGTTTAAATTTATCAATTCTTTTGCCCCAGTCCATCTTGCAATTTGGAACTCATTTCTGGGATCATTTTACTTCTCTCTGAAGTGTCCCTTAGAAAGTTCCATTACTGAGTTTTTTAGTGGCAAACTCTAGGTTTTGTTTGTCCAAAAGTCTTTAATTTCCTCTTGTTTTGGCATGGTAGTTACCTAAAGAAGAAGTCAAGGTGGATTGCTGTTTTCTCTCCTGAGTATACTGATGTTGCTATATTAAAATCTGCTGTCACTCTAAATAAAATTTCTTGCTATGTGATTTTTCTTTCTCCTTACACCAATACTTTTTTTCCCCTTTGTTAACTTGTGCTTTTATCCCGTGGGTCTAGCTGTGGTATTCTGTTTATGAATCCCACATGGAATCTGCGTGCAGCGAATTTGGTGGCCTAGGTCTTTCATTAATTCTAGAAAATTCCAGTATTTTTCTTCAGAAATTGCCTTTTTCCTATTTTTTTCTATTTTGTTTTGTAGCTGAAGCTTCTATCCCTTTATTTCTCTGTGATGCATTTTGAATAATATCTCCAGCCCTTTTGTCCAGTTCATTAGTTCTCTCTAAGTTAGCGACACACAGGATCTTTGTTGTGACAGGCAGGATTCTCTCTTTTTTAAAGTTGCGGCAGGTGACTCATAGTTGTGGCGTTCAGGACCTAGTTCCCTGACCAGAGATTGAACCTGCACTGGCATCACAGAATCTTAGCCACTGGATCACCAGGGAAGATCCCTCTCTCTAAGCTATTTTAAAATCTGTGTTCTCACCTAGCCATGAGGCTTTTTATTTCAACAATTAAATATTTCAAGGGCTTCTGTTTGACNCTGACCAGGGACTGAACCTGCACTGGCATCACAGAATCTTGGCCACTGGATCACCAGGGAAGATCCCTCTCTATAAGCTATTTTAAAATCTGTGTTCTCACCTAGCCATGAGGCTTTTTATTTCAACAATTAAATATTTCAAGGGCTTCTGTTTGACTCTTTTTCAGATCTTTCAGATTTTATTTTTGGACGTTCTGTTTTTTCTTCTCTCATGTTTTAGATTCTCTTTCACTTCTTTAAACAAATCGCGTGTTCTCTCTTTCACAGTCTGTATCTCATACTGTCCAAATCTAATGTATTCAGGGCTAGAATTCTGCGTTTTGTTTTTCTGCTGCCTTTCCCTTATGGTGGTTTATTTCCTTGTGGTTTTAAATTTTGGATTGTAAGCTGAATCTTCAGAAATCGTGTGAAAGTTAAATCGTGTGTTCCTCTGGAGAAAACTGACATTTTCTTCTGCCAGCATGTCTCAGGTATTCCCAGGTAGGCCCACTTTAATGTGATTTCTAGATTTGGGATTTCCTGCGTCATGAAGGGACGATACACTTGAGCCTCAAAACTGTGTTGATATCAGGTCTGGAGCTCCTGGTTCTCAGAGAAGATTTATTTCCTCCAGAGGCCACACAGAGNTAGGCCCACTTTAATGTGATTTCTAGATTTGGGATTTCCTGCGTCATGAAGGGACGATACACTTGAGCCTCAAAACTGTGTTGATATCAGGTCTGGAGCTCCTGGTTCTCAGAGAAGATTTATTTCCTCCAGAGGCCACACAGAGTCCGATAAGTTTCTCTGTTTCTCATCCACTGTTTATTGGGGCTGTCACTCTTGGCAGGCCTCGGCTTCATGATGGGATCAATTCCCGTTTTGCACCACACAGGCCATGGTTAGCAGACGCGCACACAGCTGCTAAAGCCGCGTTCTGGCTCGTGGAGACCCACACAGGGCCTGAGCCAGACACACCTCGGCGCCCTCTTTCCACTCTGCGTTTGTGCGTTCTCTCCGTTTTGGCTCCCAGAGAGCTCCCGTTCTTTCAGGCAAGCTCAGCTATGTATGTAGAAAGATCTGTGTCACATTTCACCCACAGATTTTACAGGAAGACAGTTCTCCATCCCGTGGAGGCCGCGGCGTGTCTGTTCCCGGACGGGCGGGCCATCTTTTGTGGGCCGTCTTGGCCTCTCTCACCAGCGTCCCATTTATGGATGCTTTTGTGTATGGGAGGGATTTCAGCACACAAGGACACTCTAGCAGGGCATTTATCCTCTCCAAAGTCTTCCTGAAAATTCCATGGCTCTGCCTGAGGGCTTTCTCTGGGTGTGGGAAGGAGTTTGTTCTGTACATAGTCAAGCCAGATGTGCTGGAGAAACAACGTACCCAGGAACCACCATGACACACAGAAGTTGCCAGACCAGCACTCCAGTCCCCTCTCCCTTNTCCTGAAAATTCCATGGCTCTGCCTGAGGGCTTTCTCTGGGTGTGGGAAGGAGTTTGTTCTGTACATAGTCAAGCCAGATGTGCTGGAGAAACAACGTACCCAGGAACCACCATGACACACAGAAGTTGCCAGACCAGCACTCCAGTCCCCTCTCCCTTCAGATCTGACCACCCTGAGGCATGTCTCACGGGTCTCCCAGGGGCCCCAGAAGGACTGGGCTTTAGCTGCCCACAGGGTCACCTGGATCGGCTTCCTTTTCTTCCCTGACGCACTCCTTCACTCTCTTTTGGTTCTTCCAAGAATCATCTCTCAAATAAATTTGCACTTGATTCCTTGTGTCACTGGTCATTTCTCAGGAAACCCTATAACTGAAACCTACTCCTCTAATTTGTAAAGACTACTGACGCCGTATATGGTGCTAAATGCTGTGGACTCAAAGAAAAAAGCAAAGAAATAGTTTTATCTTCAGAGTCCTTCATATTCAGGCCTCTTGCTTTCTTGTCTTTTTTTAAAATAGAAATACACATTTTAGTGATGACTGTAGGTGGCAGGAAACAGGTCAACAGATTTGGATCAAAATCTTAACTAGCAACGTCAGGTGTTGGGGTGCTCACGGAAATAGCATGACCTGGACATGCTTGAACACTCGATTCTTGGGCTAGCAAGAACACTCCAAATTGAGTGAGTGGATTTCTTACCGTGGGAGCTTTGCGCTGGTGGTAAAGGATCTTCCTGCCAACGGAGGAGACGCAAGAAACGTGGGTCTAATCCCTGGGTTGGGAAGATCCCCCAGAGGAGGAAATGACAACCCACTTCCATATTCTTGCCTGGGAAGTCCCACAGGCAGATGAGCCTGGCGGGCTACAGTCCACAGAGTTGCGAGAGTCGGACATGCCTGAGCACACACACACACATACCTACCTTACATGCTTGTAATTCTTGGGGATTCATGTGGTGCTATCACTTAGACACAGAGGATAGTGATGGTAAAACTGGACAGGAGGATGCTTTTTTTTGAGATGTTGTGCATCCAGGAAGGGGAGGCCGTCAGGACTAGGTATCCAAAACAACAACAGCAGCAGCAGCAAAGGTGTGACCAGATTCACATCTCTCTTTACAGCAGAGGCTGTGAATTGCTGGAGCCTGATTTACCCCTAGCTCTCAGAGCTGTTCCGCTGCCCTTCACAGTGTTAAAGAACACTCAGGCTAGTTGCCATGTTCATAAATCAGGAGGCGGTGCTTCTAGATTAGGAGATTTTCTTTCAAAAAAGGAGAAGGTTGGATGTCTTAGGTCTCCAAATCCTGCCTGGCAATCAAATGGAGCAGAACAGTAGTTTCTTCCTTGAGATGAGATGAGCTCTAGTCCTTGCAACTTTTATTGTGTGTTACAACTGACCCCCTTCCTTCACAACTTGCCTTTTGCATGAAGGTGTTTGAGCATCTGACTCGGGCTCTGGAGCGAGTGAGAGGTGATGACGAGTCAGGCAGGAAGGGAACAGTGGTCTCCGCTCTCTGGCTTCTTCGTCATTGCCTTCTTGAAGGTCTGCTCCCCCAGGAAGGCGGCGTCTCTGAGACCCTGGAAATCGGCGGCGTTTGGACAGGCGCCTCCTGCTCCTTGTTTTGGCAGCTGGCTCTAAAACCTCAGACACGATTGGACACGATACTTGCTGTTCACCTGCTGCTTCAAATAAACCAAGAGTCACTGGCAATGCTCTGTTCTCCTCGGGGATTTTTTTGAAAGGTGCATATTGACTGACACAAGAATTCTCTTTCGTTTAGTTAAAACTGAAGCTAACTGTGAGGCAGAAAAGCTGTGCACCCTGGAAGAGGATCTTCCTGTCCACTCTCCATCTGGCTTGGATTCCAACAGCTCTGTGCTGGTCAGACTGGGCTTTAGATGCCAGAGAACCAGGGCTCCAGTGCTGTGCTTCCAGAATAGGCACTATCCAGGATCTAGACCTGAGCCTGTGGATCCCGGGGGAGGCAGGTGGGACTTGGGCATTTTCCTTGATGGCAGAAGCTGGCTGCTCTCAGCAAGCTTTTGTACACATGGAGAAGGGACCAGAGGAAGCCGGCTGCTGGCATGAAGCTGTGGGGCTTCAG
>SJYV01015609.1:127566-161941 GCA_006410875.1 Neotragus pygmaeus | reverse complement strand
GGGGACGACAGAGGATGAGATGGCTGGATGGCATCACCGACTCGATGGATGTGAGTCTGAGTGAACTCCAGGAGTTGGTGATGGACAGGAAGGCCTGGCATGCTGCAGTTCATGGGGTCGCAAACAGTCGGACAGGACTGAGCGACTGAACTGAACTGAACTGGAGGCTTGGAAGCAGCGCCTATGGGCCCCGGAACTTTTTCGTCCTCCTCCCACCACTGGCTGGTTACTGCATCCCCCCCACCCCCAGCCCCAGCCTCGTTCTGTTCCAGAGGCGGAGAGGCTCTGTGGAGGAAACTGGAGCAGACTCTCAAGAAGACGCTGAGGCACAGCTCAGTCTTGTTGGGTCCCTTGCAAGGAGACAGGTCCCTCAGAATGCCAGTTTGCCCTTTGCCTGCTGCACAGGAATGCGCCCCGTGGCTGCACCAGATCCCAGATGGACGCACTTGGTCCCTGGAGGACTGCAGAGGGCTCCCGAGATGCCCACTCAGCTACTCTACATACTAGAGGGAATTTCTGGAGCATCACAAGGCTTCCCAGAGAAGGAACCAACACCCAGCTAGATGGCACACAGTTCCTGGGCGGGTGGCCCTTTTCTTTCAGCTAACCTCCCCTCCAGAACCGTTGCTTGGGGTTGAGGTTTGCAGGGGATCACCTGTTCCCCACCTGTATACACATCTCTTACTTTTGCTGATACTCCTCTTTGTCTGGTTGATGTCAAGGCATGTTAACTGACAACACTAGGACCTACACTCAAGGCTGTTGTCCGAAAATACAACTGCTCTCCAACTCCTACCAAAAACCCCATCACAGCAGTAACAGCAGCAATGGCCACAATGACATTTACAGATGGAATGAGTCCTGGACCACATGCAACTCACTCATTCCTATGGGCACCCAACTTGCCCTCGAGCACCCCAGACCTGCAAGTGCACACTCAGAGAAGGTTCCACTGCAGCCCTTTGCAAAATCCTTCCCAGTTGCATTTTGGTGATGAGCCCTTGGTCCACATTGAGGGGCACCAGGCATGAATCACTATGGTTTGCCTGTGAAAATGCTGTCCAGGGTAACATCTACGCTAGGGAGAAGCTCCTCATGGCTTATCCCAGGGTCAGGAAAAGCTGGACATCTCCTTAAAAACTGGTTTGATTTTGTAAACGGTGTTAACGTTAGTTGCTCAGTCATGCCCAGCTCCTTGCAACCCCATGGACTGTAGCCTTCCAGACTCTTCTATCCATGGGATTTCCCAGGCAAGAATACTAGAGTGGGTTGCCATTCCATTCTCCTGGGGATCTTTCTGACCTAGGGATTGAACCCAGGTCTCCCATATTGCAGGCAGATTCTTGACTGTCTAAGCCACCAGGGAAGTCCCAACTTCTAGGAAGCTTAAAGTCAAATATATTCCTGCTGCTAAGTCACTTCAGCCGTGTCCGACTCTGTACGACCCCATAGACGGCAGCCCACCAGGCTCCTCCATCCATGGGACTTTCCAGGCAAGAGTACTGGAGTGNCACCAGGGAAGTCCCAACTTCTAGGAAGCTTAAAGTCAAATATATTCCTGCTGCTAAGTCACTTCAGCCGTGTCCGACTCTGTACGACCCCATAGACGGCAGCCCACCAGGCTCCTCCATCCATGGGACTTTCCAGGCAAGAGTACTGGAGTGGGGTGCCATTGCCTTCTCCGAAATATATCCCTAGTGGCTGTGAAGTATCTCTAGTGGCTGTGAAGTATCTCACAAGTCACCAGCAGCAAAGATTTATTGAGCGCTTAGTATATGCTCATCACATTTCACTTGATTCTCACACAGCCCTGAGATGCTGATAAGATTCTTATCCCCAGTGCAGTGGGCTGGAGAATGGTTCCCAAAGATATCCATGTCTCCATCCCCAGGATCTGTGAGTGTTCCCTCAGGTGGCACAGAGGACTGTGCAGAAGTGACGAAGCTGAGGATCCTGAGACTGTGAGATCATCTTAATCTCAGGGGGCCTCCCGAGAGGGAGGCTGAGGGTGACAGGACACGGAAAAAGGACGGGATATGACCACAGAGGCCAGGCGCTGTGCTGCTGGCTTTAGAAATGCAGGAAGGGGCTGTGAGCCAGGGATGCAGACACTGAAAGAGGCGAGGAAAGTCTCCTCCCCGGGGAGTTCGAGGGAGGGTCTCCTTGGACCCAGCCAAACTGACTTTGGACTCCTGGCCTCCAAAACTCTCAGGATTTAAGAATCCTTTAAAGCCGCTCAGTGTCAAGTGGTACCTTGTTACCACCACCGCAAGAAACTCACGCACCCTCGACTCTCACCGAGAGGAGACAGGATTGCCCAGAGGCTGGCGTGAGGTTTGCGGACCCCAGACCCCAAGCTCTTAGGCCTCACGTGGCCTTCCCTGCTGTAAGTTTCCCGACCTCCCTGCCCCATGTGCTGGCTTCATGATTCCCCTCCGGGCTCTGCTTCTCCCAGTCTCTAGTTCATCTTCTCATCACCTGCGTAACCCACCGCCCGTCTTTGTGTGACAGAAGCGGAAATAACCGCACTGGCGGACGTTTGGGCAGGCCTGCGAGGTGGGGCCCCTGGGTTTTTTCTGGCCCTGGAAACTGCCCTAGGATTTAACAGAAGAACGGCCCCCGACTGCTTTAGCTCCCCCTTTCGCTTTTGTAAAGACTGTCACCCTCTTCTCTGCGGCAGCACCACCATTTGGACAGAGCAAGACTTCTGCTTTTTCAGACACTTCTGCTCACTTCCTGGTCTAAGCCCAGCACCCAGTAACTGCCTGTGAAGTTCCTTCTTTCACCTTGAGGACTTTTATATTGTTCAGAACAGTTTCTAGCCTATGATTTCCCCTTCCCACTGAGATTATAAAACGAGCAGACAAGGGGGAAAGGAAGCGCTAAACCCGGAAGACAGCGAATCCTTGATTGCTGATTCTTCCACATCCGTGGATGATCATGATGTGAACACACCTTTACCGGGATTCCAGGAGCCCCCTGTGCCCAAGGCCGTCTAAAGCCCAGGCCTGGATCCAGCATCACGGCACACAGTCTTTACGTGCCTCCCTGGTGGGACACCTTGAAAGGCTGTCCTGCAGCGAATGCAGTAGCTGAGGGGGCATCTCCATCGGGGAGGGCGTGCAGCCATTCGGTCCCTCACAGCGTGATGGCTGGCAAGATGGGAGGGAG
The DNA here is from genome assembly GCA_006410875.1 of Neotragus pygmaeus. Taxonomy (NCBI): domain Eukaryota; kingdom Metazoa; phylum Chordata; class Mammalia; order Artiodactyla; family Bovidae; genus Neotragus; species Neotragus pygmaeus. Next base: position 158,770 of record SJYV01015609.1, on the reverse strand, counting down.
ACCCATCTCTGGAGGAGCTCCCAGGACACCACTTTCCTCTCAGCTGACCCCTGCATACACCAAAGTCTCCCTCTGACATTAAGGATGTTGATGATGCTAATGTAGGCTCCCAGAAATTCCTTCCTGGATTATCGATTCTTTTTTATTTTGCTGCACCATGCATCATAGAGGAACTTAGTTCCCAGACCAGGGATTGAACCTATGCCCTCTGTGTGGAGGTGACCTTGCACCAAGGTCACAGGACAAGCAACTCTGGAACTGACCGAACCCATAGCAACTGCTGCCATGAGCCTCCGGCCAGTGGCCAGTTCCCTGACTCCACATTAGGTAAAATTTCTACCTTGTTGGCCACCCTATAGCATCTTAACCCGCCACCTAATGCCACCCTCCCAGTAGGAATTTTTTCTCTTTTAGAGGCTATAAACATTGGCTACTAGCTCTTGAAAGGGTTGGCTCTCCCTGGAGCCAGCCCACTGCTCTAAGAGCGTCTCATTCTCCCTTCATCCTGCCGGGAGATTCTTTTCCATCCCCCGCACAGGTCATGACATGCTGGTGATCATGACATATCTGTATCTGTCCTAGAAAGAGACTTGTTGCACGGTGTAGGCTTGTGTGATGAGGGAACCCGAGACGTTCAGAGTCTGCCGTCTGCGAGCCGGAGCCCCAGGAAGGCCGGTGGTGTGGCCCGAAGGCCTGAGACCCAGGGTGGGGGCACTGCAGGTCGGAGATGGGCACCCCAGCCTCACAGTCAGGCAGAGAGTAAGTGTGCCCTGCCCCCGCCTTTGTGCGGGCGTCAGGCCTCACAGGTTGGGAGCTGCCCGCCCTCACCGGGAGGACCATCTGCTTCACTCAGTCCACCGCGCCTGCGCTTATCTCCTCTGGAAACATCTCAGAGACGCCCCAGACATGATGTCTAACCAGCCATCTGGGCATCCTGGGCCCTGCTCTCACTGACACATTAAAGTCGCCCATCACCCCTGGGCTCTGCCCACCCTTCCCGCCTTATCGCTCACCCTCCCCCATGTCCCAGCCCTTCCCCAGAGGCTAAACCTGCTCCCCAGCCTTTGCGCACAGGGTCCTCGGCCTAAATGCTCCTTCCCGCTCCCACCCCTACGCCATTTGCCTTCTGACAACATTCTAGATGCCAGTTGATTCAGAGTGGGGCCTGGAATCTGTGCATTTTAACTCCACAGATATTCACTTAATGCCTGTTCTGTGCCCCTGGAGGCGTCACTCTGCCACTGCTGCCTGGTGGCCTCAGAAAACTTATCTGACGTCACTCACCCTCAGTTTGTTGTTGTTTCACTGCTCATCATATCTGATGCAAGGTTTCATCCCTGGTCCTGGGAGATCCCCTGGAGAAGGGCATGGAAGCCCATTCCAGTATTCTCAGGCTTCCCTGGTGGCTCAGAGGGTAAAGAATCTGCCTGCGATGCGGGAGACCTGGGTTTGATCCCTGGGTTGGAAGATACCCTGGAGGAGGGCATGATAACCCCCTCCTGTATTCTTGCCTGGAGAATCCCATGGACATAGGAGCCTGGTGGGCTACAGTCCATGGGGTGGCAAAGAGTCAGACACAACTGAAGTGACTCAGCATGCACCCTCAGTTTACACATCTGTAAATAAAGATCACGCTTAGAAAGTACCTAGTGTGACACCTAACACATGTACCCTTTATGAACAGGAGACGCTGGAATCACTATTCTCATCAGCCTACATGGTTGAACTCAAGCTTGAGGACAGGCTCCCTGGTCGCTTAGACTCAGCCTCACCCTCTCCAGCCATCACCACATCGCTGGTGCAGGACGCCGTCTCGAGTCCAGCCCTTCCCACAGGGCCTTTGCCCTGTTGCTTGGCTCCTCCTCCCGCTGCTCTTGGACCAGAACTGCGTCTGCCCCTTCCTTCCACTGAGTGCTTAGAGCAAGGCTGTGACCAGCACTCATTGACCCCACAGAGCACCCGCCCCTTCAGAGGGAGGGGTTCTCCCCAGGCAGCAGCCACACGATCCGTTTCCCTGGAGCATCTGCTCCTGGCAGCGGCGGGAGAGGTGGTTGCCAGGCTTGGATGCAGGCTGCAGGCTGGTCTGAGGGGTGGACCAGCCATGGCAACCGTTTATGGGAGGGTGAACTGGAAAAACAGATCCTGAGTGGTGCATTCATCTCAAGTTTTGCTTCTCATCCTGCCCTGAAAATGAACAGATGCCAGCAGAAAGCATCGCATCCCCAAGGGAAGAGCAAGGGGAAGGCAACGAACGCTTCCACCGCCCAGCCTTCCCTTCTCTTCTACATTAAACGAAGTTTGCGTGTGTGCGTGTGTGTGTGCGTGTGTGTGTGTATTTCAATCTTCTATGTTCCGTCTTTTTAAAAGAGTCACGTCTGGACATCTGTGAGGCAGCTCCTTGGGTGCCAGTCGTAGGGCCCAGCGTCTGCTTGGTGTAACACTGATGCCCCCCTCATATTGTGGGGCTGGCTTGGGTACTTAAAGGGCATCTGCTTTCCACCGCCTACGGTCTGAGCAGCATTTTGTCCCGTGTCTTCTGCCAAGATGTCATGTTTCACAAGGTTATGGTGTCGTGAGCCAGTCCCTCTTGTCTTCATCCAACATGCGATCCTGAGACTGGGCTCACTTCTCCCCACTCAGACCCCCTTTATGAACTGAACGCGTGTATATGTGCTCAGCCACCCAGTCCTGTCCAGTTCCTTGCGACCCCATGGACTGCAGCCTGCCAGGCTCCCCTGTCCATGGGATTTCCCGGGCAAGACTCCTGGAGTGGGTTGCCACTTCCTCCTCCAGGGGATCTTCTGAATGGGTGGGCCTTACTCCGCTATGACTGATGTCCTCATGAGAATGCACACAGACGCACGAGGAATGTGTGGGCGCAGAACAATGAGACGTGAGGACGGGCGGAGGAGGCCGCCTGCAGGCCCGGGAGAGACGAGTCCTGCTGGCTCCTTGGTCTTGCAAGACTTGCAGTCTCTGCTGTCAAAGCCCCTCGGTCCGTGGTGTTTTGATGGCCCCAGAAAACAAACACACCCCCAAGACCCGGCTCGGATCTGACCACGGCAGCTCCCTGCACTCTGTTCACCAGGCTGCAACACTGGTTGGTGTCTACGCTTGCCCGGTGGGGTAACAGCCTTGGCTCATTCCCTCTTATCATGTCCAGAGCTAGAGAAAACTGTGGCATTGGCAGCAGCCGGATAAGTGTTTGTTGAATGAATAAATGACGCTGCTGTGAGAGGAGTTCTGGCGGCATCATCTGAAGGGCAGGAATCTTCTCCTTTGTCATAAACGATCTTTTCACTCAACTCGCAAACAACGTAACCTGGAGAGGTGCCCCGGGTGAGCAATCGGGGGAGGTCATGGAAGCTTCACCATGATGGCATCACCGACTCGGTGGACATGAGTTTGAGCAAGCTCCGGGAGTTGGTGATGGATAGGAAAGCCTGGTGTGTTTCTGTCCATGGGGCCGCAGAGTTGGACACGACTGAGCGACTGAACTGAACTGATGGAAGCCTGTCTTCCTGATCCTGAACTGGCGAGGTTTCATGACTTGGTAGACTCACCAGTCAGCCTGCTCTTTTGCGGGCTCTGGGAGGTTAGTAACTTACGCATGGTAGCCCGCTAGGACCCTCTGTGCTTGGAATTCTCCAGGCAAGAATACTGGAGTGGGTGGCCACCTCTCTTCTCTGACCCAGGGATCGAACCCGGGTCTCCCGCACTGCAGGCAGATCTTCCTTTCCCTTCTGATCTAGAGTCACTGCTTTTCTGGGCCTCTGGTCCTGCTCTCCAGCTCTCTCCCGCCAGACCGCTTCTCCTGCCCAGGGCTTCCCATGGCCCACACCTACCCATTCATTCGCTGTCTCCCTGCCCTTCCTCCGCTCCCATAAAGTGCTCAAGCATCTCAAGGTGTGGGCCTTGCCTTCCCCGTAAACAGAAACCGACGTTCAGAAGGCACTTACCGCAGCTCTGGTAGAGCACTTGCAGATTCCCGTTCCTGCAGGCCGTGTGCGTGGGCCAGGCCTCCCCGCCAGCTCTCCGGGGAGACAGCAGAGTCCAGATGAGGAGGGCAGCTGCGAACGTTTTCATGGCGTGGACTCTGTGTGTGACCTGCATGGTAACAGGGCCCAGTAAACAGCACCGTCTATGTGCTTCCTCCCCCCTTATCAAGCGGTGGCATGATCAGTTTCACTTCTTCTATTTTATGCTCCTGGGGATCCACTGTGAGAAGCAAAAGGCAGTTGGCAGTAATTTAGTCTCTAAGCGGTGTCCAACTCATCGAGACCCAGGCAAGAATACTGGAGTGGGTTGCCATTTCCTTCTCCAGGGGATCCTCCCCACCCAGGGATCGAACCTTGGTCTCCTGCATTGCAGGCAGTGTCCAGATTCTTCACTGAGTCACCAGGGAAGTCCAAAGGCAGCTAGCAGTAGCCTCTGAACGCGGTTCCCTGAACCTTTGGAGCTTGAATCAACCGGCGAGGCTAGTTTAGGTCTGGGGCAGGTGATGTTCGACTTTCTGTTCTCAAAGAGAAGGGGCAGCAAGTAACACGTGACCTTTTGGCTGGGCCTGTACCAGGCTGCCGTCTACGGGGTCGCACAGAGTCGGACACGACTGAAGCGACTTAGCAGCGGCAGCAGCAGCAGCAAACCGCCCTCCTCGTAGCCCCGCCCTCCTTGTAGCCCCGCCCTCCTTGTAGCCCCGCCCTCCCCACAGCCCTCCCTTCCCTATAAGGGCCCCTCTGTGCAGCCTTGCCCACAGTACAGACCCACCCTCCCTGGAACCCCGCCCCCAGGTAGAGCAGTGAACTCAGGAGAGCGGAACCACAGGCCTCTACTGTTTTCCATCACTGGCATACTGTCCCAACCGGGTTCTGATGTGGGTTATGGACTGGGGGTCTGGCTGGGGCCAGCCCGTGGGGCCTGGCCTTTGGGGGCTACAGAAGGACCTCTGAGGTCTGGAATGAGGCTCTTGCCCTGTTGGCACTTCGCTCTGGCTTCCACTCCGGGATTCAGACTTCAGCTGGGGGAGCAGGGCTGTGTCCTTGGGGGCAGCTGCTGTGGTCTCTGGAAAGGAGATGCAGGCAAGAGCCCTGAGAAGTGAGCTGGGTTCTGTTTCTGGGCTCAGCTTAGTGGGAAGGACGGGGAGGGGTGGAGAAGTCAGGGCTTCCCTAGGAAGCTGGGGCCTGATGGTTACTGATGTCACCTCCCGCTTCTTATTCAAAGCCAAGAGTCTCTCTTCCTGTCCCCCATCCTCCGTCGTCCTGCACTGTGTTCAGCGAAGCTTCTCACCCCTGGTCCCCAGCCCAACCCCAGCTCCCCCTTAGCTTAAGGGACCCAGAGCCAGGGCTGGGGCCAGCAGATTTTAGAAGCTGCAGAGAACACTATTTCCCTTGGGAGGAAAAGCATTTCTCTGAGCACATTGAGTAAATTGACTATTTCTGCTGATGGCTTAAACAAGAATTAAAGTAACCTCAAAACTCTTTTTTCTCAGTAAGTGGAACTTAATTAACAGTGAAATAAGTTGACTTAATTGAAGGATACTTTGGATTTGGAGATGAAAGGGTGTGGTCATTTGGGGACTGGTTTTTTTGTTTGTTTGTTTTCTGGGTTCAATGATGTTGGTTTTCAACAGAGATGTTCAAAGTAGGATTCCTGGACCACAGCATCAACTTGCACCAAGAGCTTGTTAGAAATGTAAATTATTCCACTGCAGGCTGAGAACCCGCTGAATCGGAAACTCCTGGGCGGGGCCGGCACTGTGTCTTAATAAGCCCATCAGGCGGGTCTGACACCTGTTCAAATTGAAGAACCGCTGGCTCTTTGTGAAACCCAAGGGGAAATCTCAGCCCCAGAGGAGAGGAGAGGGGGGTAAACTTCTACGCTCTGAGGGTCCGAGTGGGCAGGAGGGTGGCGCACTGTGAACAGAGTTGAGGTGAGAGTGCAAGGCGAGAGCTGTGGGCCCTGGGAAACTGTGACCAGCAGTGACTCCAGGACAGGGACGTGGAGCCTTTCTCTAGGGACCTCTGAGGGCTCCTCGTTGAGAGGGCTCTGAACAGTCAGGGTAAAGAGCAGCTGAGGCCACGCCCCTCCACCCCCGGGAGCAGCCCCACCTACCAGGTGGAGGACCAGGGAAGGTGGGCAGGAGAGATGCCCCAAGAGCAGCCCTAAGAGGGAGGCCGGCTCATCTGAGGACTGGGCTGCAGACTTTCGTAAATCAAAGGACCTTGCCATGAAAAGAGTCATCATTCAGAGGCTGTTTTGACATCTAGGGGCCTTCCAGGCGGTGCAGTGGTAGAGAATAGGCCTGCCAATGCAGGAAACACAGATTCAATCCCTGGGTCGGGAAGATCCCCAGGAGAAGGACATGGCAACCCGCTCCAATATTCTTGCCTGGGAAATCCCATGGACAGAGGAGCCTGATGGGCTACCGTCCATGGGGTTGCAAAGATTTGGACATGACTGAGAGACTAAGTGCACACCGTGGCATCTAGAAATATTCAGTATGGGCTATTCAGAGGCTCTGGAGGTGGGGTGGGTCTGGAGCAGTGGTTCTTGGACTTAGGAGGGGGTCAGCCTCACTCGGAGGGCTCCTTCACACCGAGTTCCCAGTCCTAGAGGTCTGCAGTGGGGCTGAGGGCTTGCGTTTCTAACAAGCCCGGGGAGGTCATCGCTGCTGGTCTGGGGGCCACAGTGTGAGAAGCTCTGCTCTAGACCAGAGGACTTGGTCTGTTGCAGAGTGTACAATTTGTTTAAAAATTCATCTAAGTTCTTAATAAAATGTTCTGTGCTAAATGACAGGCAACACTTTGTGTAAAACGTAGCACATCTGTAAGAGGATGAGGAGTAGCCAGCCACTCGCTCTAAGGAGCCCTGCTCCCCGAGAGCTAGGGCTCGCCTGAAATCGTCAGCTACGGCTTTGCTGGTCCAGTCAAAGCAGAGTGTGTTGAGTCCTTTAACCAGAGCTTCATGAAGGCAGCCAAAGAATTCACTGAGAAGGTCCTGCTCCTCAGTATATTAAAATGATTATTATTACTTATAAAATAAAATTAGGGTCACTTTGTATCCTTATTTGAAAGACGAAAGTGGGCCTGTGTGCTAAGTCGCTTCAATCCCGTCCGACTCTTTGCAACCCTATAGGCTGTAGCCCGCCAGGCTCCTCTGTCCATGGGATTCTCCAGGCTGGAACACTGGAGTGGGTGGCCATTTCCTTCTCCAGGGGATCTTTCCAACCCAGGGATCAAACCCATGTTTCTCATGTCTCCTGTACTGGGTGTGGGTTCTTTTCCACTATCACCTCCTGGGAAGCCCCGAAAGATGGTTCAGTTCAGCTCAATTCAGTTGCTAAGTCGTGTCCGACTCTTTGCGACCCCGTGGACTGCAGCACGCCAGGTCTCCCTGTCCATCACCAGCTCCTGGAGCTTACTCAAACTCATGTCCATCAAGTTGGTGATGCCATCCAAGCATCTCATCCTCTGTCCTTATGTGTATGTAACTATGTCACATGTATGTATTGTTATGTGCATGTAAATAGTTACGTGCCTGTAAACAGTGTGTGTATGTAAATAGTGACTGAATATATCCTCAAGCGCTGGTGTTGACTTCGCGGCCCTGACCATGCCCTGCTGAAGTCACTGCACTGTTCTGTCCCGTTCAGATTCCCTTCTACTTTTAAATCACCGTCTTCCTTCCTGTCACCAGCTGCTTTCCTTCCGCAGAGGTTCGCTTGGCGCTGGCGGCTTTCTTTTCTTGCCCGGTAAGGATGTTCTCATCAGGGTGGTTTCAGTGCCCGCGCTCTTAAGAAAACTGGTGTTTCAGGAGAGACGGTAAGGATGAGCGGGAGCCTGAGGGCAGGAGTCCAAAGACGGAAGTGGAGGAGGGCGACCCCGCCCCACCGGAGAAGGCAAGGCGGCAGCAGGTGGCCGGGCTCTGCTGCAGAGCGTGAGGGAAGGAAGAGAGAAGGCAGTGGGGGAGAGAGCCAGGCGGGAGCCGCCACCCTCCGCCGCTGGGGGCGGAGCAGGCGGCCGGCGGCGGGCGGGGCGAGCCGCTGGGGGCGGAGCANTTTGTGTGTGTGTTTTGGAGAAGGAAATGGCAGCTTCATCCATGCCAGGTCAGTGCAAAGACCACCCCAGAGCCATCAATGCCAGGTCAGCACACAGACCACACCAGCTCCATCCATGCCTGGTCAGCACACAAGCCATCCCATATATATCAATGCCAGGTCAGTGCACAGACCACCCCAGGTACATCCATGCCAGGTCAGCACAAAGACCACTCCATATCTATCCATACCAGTTATGCACACAGACCAACCCAGCGGGGCGAGCCGCTGGGGGCGGAGCAAGCGGCCGGCGGCGGGCGGGGCGAGCCCAGGGTCGTCTCAGGACGGATTGGATGCTGGAGTTCTTGCTGCGGGGGCTGGATTCTAAGGGGCTTCCTCGCCACCCCGTGACCCTCACAGGTTTCATGGAGACTTAAACACTCCAGGAATGCATATATGTGTGCGCGCGCCTGTGTGTATGTGTGTGTGCGCGCATGTGTATGCACTGCGGACAGGACAGGGGTTCACGCCCGGGCGTACACAGCCCTTCTGCGGTGCGTGGATGGGGCTTCAGGCCAGCGTGAGCCATCAGTATATTTCACGTGCTGACAGCGGGCCAACAGCTCTGACTACTCGGCACTCGGTCTCCCACGCCAGTGTCTTCTGCATTCTGCAATGGTCCACTGCACTCGACGGTGGCTGCTCTCCGATATTTGTGATACTAGGCGACAGTTCCCCCTCCTAGCGTGCTGCCACTTTGCTCCCTTCCTCTGTGGGCTGACCCTGGTCTCTGCCACCCTGCGGAGGGAGGGGACAGGTGTGATCTCCTCTGACTCTCGTCTTCCGGAGTGAGCACAACCGGAACAACAGCTCCTTGCCTGTGCAGGTGGCAGGAAGCCGGGCTATTTCCTGAGTGACCCCACTTAGTGCCCCCCCCACCCGCCGCCACCCCAGGGCTGAGCGGTGAGGTTTTGCTCTTTGACTATTTTCACATCTGCAGCCTTTCGTGTGGGTAATATGTCCATCTCACAGGGTCGGTGCCAGCCGGCGAGGTCTTCGGTAGTCTTCCCACAGCCCCTTGGGCCTCTGAGAGATCCACCCCCAGGAGACCCCACCTTTGTTTTTTAAAAATTAAAACTTACATTTTTGGAGGAAAGTAGACTCAGGGAGAAGTGCTATGTGCCAGATTCAAGAGTTTCTCAGTAATCTGGTTTGCAGACGTTTCTTTTCAGCCAAAGCCAGGCCCTGCATCCAATGGCAGGTGACTAAATGGATGGACACAAATACCTTCTCATTAGAAGAAATCTCTTCCTCACTAGAAATGGAAAACAGGCCCTTGAGAGTTCAGAAGAGAGAGCCCACAGCTGGCCAGTGAGCCGCCCAGCCCTGAAGGGGTCTAATGAACGTTAGGCCCCTTTTCTGTCACCACTGGACGCTGCTGAAACCTAAGTGTCAGACCATCTCTCGGCAAGCCGCTTAATATTCACAAACTGAGCTCTTTGCTTTCGCTTTGAAGCTTGGACGTGTCAGCTCCAACTGTAGGGTTATTGATGAATAAAGCGGGAAAACGGCACTTTGTACTTTCCAGGCAAAACCGTGCTTTCCACAGCTCTGGCCTCTGCTCACCTAGAATTTAATTGTGTTGGAAAGCCACCGCCCTGCGTTGTCACTTCGTGCTCAAAAAGCTGCTCTTTCCTTTGTTCGAGCTTTTGAACCTTAAGATTGGAGACTCCCTGGCAGGGAGTCAAAGATGAAGTCACTTAAAAATAGTCTGTGCATCACCGGGTGATTTCCTTGTGACTGCACGAGGGTCTCTTTCTGCTCAAGTCTGCCCGCCGCCACCCGGGATGGGGCTCCTCGGGGTCTCCTAGGATCCCCCAGCTTCTCTCAGGTCCAGAGCCCTTCAGTGGGCCCCAGAATGAGGCCACAAGAGTCGCCTGTGGTCTGGTCTCTTCTGCTCCAACCCCTGCTGGCCCAGCCCTCTCTGTCTCTAGAGCAACCCTGCCCCCTCCTGAGCCAGTGTCTCCAGCCCCCCTGTTACCTTGCACTGGAGGCTCGTACCTCTTTCCCACCTTAGTGCCTGAGGTCTGAAGGAAGCTGTGCCACCCCTGGCAACTCCGTCCAGAACAAGCTTGTACACCTGAGGGCTGGTTCACAGCACTGCTCCTGGCCACCACGTCGTTGAGGTCAGAGTCCCTCATAGTACATTGGAAGGCTTTCTTCTTCCCTCCCTCCTTCTCATCCTTTCTCCTTTCTGTTTCCCTCTTCTCCTCCTGAGTGTTGTACCCCTAGTGCCTAGCACAGAGCAAGTACTCGGCAAAACACTTTAGACTGAATGGATGAAATACAGAGGATGGGTGTGACCCAATAAGCTCGTCTTTTTGGCCTTGGAGACTGGACTTCTGGACTTGGTGAGTCACCTCCCAGGTAGGGCAAAGCAAGAGCTCGCCCTTGCCTCAGAGTCTGGGCTCCCCAAGAAGTTAGAGTGTGATGTCAATGTTCCTCAGAAATGCATCACAGTTTCTTTTTCTCTTCTCATTCTTAAATTAATACATCCTAATTGAAAGACTTTGGAGATTACCCTCTCCTGCAGGGAGATGGGGCAGGGAAGCTGGAAAAAGAAGAAAAATCATCACCCATAATCTCAACATCCAGAGATGTGTATAAGAGACAGGGATCCTTTCCCTGCTTCGAAAGGAAAGGATTCTGGCGTTCCCGTGCACAGCAAGAGGGTGTGNTTATCCAGGCAAGAATACTGCAGTGGGTTGCAGTATTTCCTTCTCCATACTGAAGCATAGTCACTTACAATGTTTCAGGTGTACAGCAAAGTAATTCAGTTATACTTGTATATACATAGATATATTCTTTTTCCAATTATTATATATGTTATCAAAAGACATTGAATGTGGTTCCCTGAGCTATACAGTAGATTTTCAAGGGCTTTTTAAAGGACTTTTCTTTTTTTTTTATACACTTATTAATCTCTAAAAAAAAATCTTTGCATTGGAAACACTCATAAATCATTTTGTCACCAAGGCCTCGGTTTAGTGGCTTCTTATGAGTTTTAGGTTACTGTTGTCAATTCCACTGGTTTGTGCCAGACTAGTAAGAGTTAAATATTTTCCCATTTTCCTTGTAGAATAGACTCCTTTTCATTAATCAGATTATCAAACAACCCAAAGAGTCTATTCTTTATTTCCACTCGAAATACATTACTTCCTCTGAATGAATTACTATTTTTGGTTTAATATAAAGAAACAAAATTGCTAGAATTTACTTCTCAATATCAGAATAATTCTTACTGATTATTACATTGTTCAACTTATGGCTTTTGTTTTATATTCCATTAAAATTTTGCTGGATTTTTCTCTTGTTTTTTTTTTTTTTAATAAATAAATTGAGTGATGACCAAAATAAATGACTCTTTTCTATATCCAAATCAGGTTTCTGAAAATTTTCACTTATTTTTTTGATATATTTCAAAACCTCTTGCAAATTCAGTGGTAAAACAGTCTTTTCAAGCTTNTTTTTTTTTAAATAAATAAATTGAGTGATGACCAAAATAAATGACTCTTTTCTATATCCAAATCAGGTTTCTGAAAATTTTCACTTATTTTTTTGATATATTTCAAAACCTCTTGCAAATTCAGTGGTAAAACAGTCTTTTCAAGCTTTATTGAAAACATCTTTCTCTTTATAAAAAGAAATTTAATAAACAAAAAGGGGATGTCTTGTGAATAAGTGTATCAGCTGAATCATCAAATAGATTTCTATAGGCAAGTGTTTCCATTTTGACTACTGAAGCTCCCACTTATAATTCTAAACATCTGATGATAAGAAACAATTTCCACAGATTCCATTTCAAACCTTGTTCCTCCACCATGACCTACATACTTCTGTCTGATGCTCTGGAGAGTCTATAAGGCAATGACCTCCAGGCTCTAATCTACTCAGTGCTGACAGGTGAGCAGAGGGCTGGTGGGAGAATTCCTGGACACATTCCTACATGAGAGCCATGCGCAGTAACTCCATACATGCTAGTGGCTGGAAACCACAAAAATATATCCCAGTTAGTCAACCAAACGAATGTCCAATTCAATCTGCCCTTAACACCACCCCACAAATGCAATTGGTCCCTCCACACACTGGACAGAAGGGGGAAATGTGATGGAGAGTTTGCCAAAGTAGAAGATGGAGGTCTTAACCCATGTGGGTTTTACAAGTTTTACAAATTCTGACCACTTGAAGACATTGCTGAAGCCCTTCCAATGAAGGTCATGGAGCTAACTTCGTTTGCCTCACAGCATGTCTACAGGCAAAGGGCAGACAGTCTTATTCTGACCTCTAAGGATTCGCGTCCTTTAGAGCAGTGCTTCTCAGGGTGAGACCCCTGGACCTGAAGCATCAGAGTCACCTTGGCTTGTAATGGTGCAAATTCTTGGGTCCCATCCCTGCTAAATCAGATCTGAGAAGGTCTTTAGATGGCTCTGATACAGACTGAAGGTTTGAGAATTATTGCTTCAGAACTGTGCTAGCCAACATGGGTGCCACTATTCAAACTGATTAAAATCAAACAAAACTAAACATTTCTAGTGCTCAAGAACCACATGTGTCTGGTGGCTATCGTCTTAGACAGTGAAGAAACTGGACGTTTTCATCATCACAGAAACTGCCGCTGAGCAGTGCTGCTTTAGAAAACATGTCCTTCAGGTTTTTCCCCATCCCAAGCTCTCCCATTCAGGGCCCAATTACATAGCCCTGCTATAGTATTCACACACTCTATTAACAGCATTTATTTCTATGTGTACTTGTGGGATATCAGGCCTCTGGTATCCCTCTTTCTATTCATAAAAACCGGCCTTCAGTCTAGCATGTAGTGGTTACCAAATAAACGTTTGTATAATACACAAAGCATTAAAACATTCCAAGACAAGCTATTCTTATCAAAGGATGGAGGTCTTTCTCTGCGTTTCTTCTGCGGTTCTAATTTGGGTGTTTATATGTCTTATGTAAGAATGCCCTATATTTAGTATGAATCCTCTGAATTGGAGGGGATTAAATCCACTTTCACTTAAGGAAGGCTACTGGCCTCAAGTTTCCACTTCTGCTCCAAGAGATAGATGGCAGCACCTTCTATTTAATGAGCACGGCTGGTTTGCAAGCACGCTCTTTAGTGAAATAACATAGGTGCATGTGTGCTAAGTCGCTTCAGTTGTGTCCAGCTCTTTTCAACTCTATGGGCCGTATCTCGCCAGGCTCCTCTGTCCATGGGATTCTCCAGGCAAGAATACTGGAGTGAGCTGCCATGCCCTCCTGCAGGGGATTTTCCTGACCCAAGGATTGAACCTGGATCTCTTACATGTCCTGCACTGGCAGGAGGGTTCCTCACCCCCAGTGCTGCCTGGGAAGCCTGATACATATATATGTATGTATGTGTGTGTATATATATATATATATATTCAGCAATCTCAGGTAATTCTTGAAATAAATAACACAGGAGGGGAAAAATCACTGATGGTAACACCATTCAGTCAATAATGCTAAGATAAGACCCAAATTATTCCACCTACTTCAATCATTTTTATCTCACTCATGAAAAGAAGATAATTTAATTTCAGGAGATTGGAAGCATTGATTGAGCTGTGAGTCCCTGAGGCATTTATTAGACAAATGAGACCGATGAAAAAGAAATGTGTTTTTCGTCTTCAATTTTCCATACGAGATTTATAGCCAAGCTTGGGAGAGTTGATTTTCAAACCGTAATGTTTCCCCCCAGAGCTGACATCCAGGGGAGACAGCGGGTGAGGGTGTCACAGAGGAGCCGACAGAAGGTGGCCCTGGGTCCCCGGCTGTGCTATGAGCTCTCCATCCTGCAGCCTTTGTCCTCAAGCCACAGGCTGCAAAGCCCTGGAGCAGCCGGCGCCCCGTCTGCTGCATTGCACCGACCTTCAAAGGATTAATTACAGTCATTATTACAGGGCACACCAGGTTCACAGGAGTTTTCCCCTTTAGGATGAAAGAGATTTTAAAAAACTTTAAATTCAGCTCTAATATATGTCTCAATTTTGGCTTAGTGGAGATGAAAATGGAGGAGAATTTCTCTCTGTGCATTTCAGCCTTTCTCAGGGTTGAACAACAAGGAAGAAAACTAATGATCTTTCGGGTCCAGCCTCTCTTTTCTTCCCAACCCTGTAGCACATGTCGAGTGTGTTCTTCATCCTGAGCCATCCAGGTGCCTTCCTGCTCCAACCACATTTCCCTACCTGCATTTGCCCAGGCGAGGACCCTCTCTGAGGGAGGGGGAGGCTGGCAGGTGGGCAGTGGGGAGGAGCCCATGCTCTGCCCAGGCCCCAAAAGGACTAGAGACATGAGTCCACATGGGCGGGATGAGAGGAGGGGCCTGGCCAGCCCTGCTCATGTAGGATGCTCCATCCCTGCTCTTTTCAGAGAATGTTTAGAGTTTTCTCATACTTGGAGTTTTGGCTTTCCGCATGGCGCTGGAGGTAAAGAACCTGCCTGCCAAGGCAGGAGATGCAGGTTTGATCCCTGGGTTGGGAAGACCTCCTGGAGGAGGAAAATCACAGCTCACTCCAGTTTTCTTGCCTGAAAAATTCCATGGACAAGAGAAGCCCAGTGGGTTATAGCACATGGGATTGCAAAGAGTCGGATATGACTGAGCAACTGAGTACACACACTTGGATGTTGCCAAGTCTGAACAAGGGAGAGAGCTCTGAAAGTGAGAAGCAAGGCCAATTTAACTCCATTGCCAAGAGGTGTGTGTAAAGAAAAAAAAAAAAATCAGAAGTCTGGACCCACGGGGACATGAGATCTAGGGACAGGCAGACCCATTTCCAAGGCCCATCTCTGACCTCCCTGAGCCTCAGTTTCCCTGTCGGTAAAGAGTGAAGCTGGAAAATGATAGTCCCTTTTCCCTCGCTTGACCCACGCTTCCCTGATGCTCTCACGGTTCATGTCTTTATCACAATAGCCCATAGGTCAGACTGTGCTATTTGGCCATTGAAAGTGAAGGTGAAGTTGCTCAGTCATGTCTGACTCTTTGCAACCTCATGGACTGTAGCCTACTAGCCTCCTCCATCCATGGGATTTTCCAGGCAAGCATACTGGAGTGGGTTGCCATTTCCTTCTCCAGGGGATCTTCCTGACCCAGGGATCGAACCCAGGTCTCCTGCATCACAGGCAGACGCTTTACCGTCTGAGCCCCCAGGGAAGCCTTTGGGCCGTTGGATCACGTCTAACTCCTCTCTTCCCAACCTCGTCTCTTGTGAGCTTGGCCCCAGCTCCCTACATCTGCACGAGTACAGTGGCTCTCCAACCTGTAGACCCTCAAGCTGACTTTGGGGCATCCCTGCTCAGCCCTCTGCAGGCGCCCCAGACTGGGGAGGGGGCGCTTCAAGGACTAGCTGGAGCCTCTGTGCTCATCACGGAAGCAGAACTAGGAACCCTGGGAATAATGCAAGAGAAAACTACAGGAAAACCCTGAACGGAAGAAGAAGACAAATTTGTTTGGGCTCCTGGGACTAGAGGAGTAACAGGGGTAGACGTCTTATGTCCTCTCCACCAAGAGACCACCCAGCCCTGGCATTTCCCATCCCAGCCCATCAGTGAAGGCAGCCATGGGAGGGCTGACCCCTCCCCTACACCCAACAGGGGTCCAAGTGACAACTCCCCCCATCCTCAGCGGACCCCTGGGAGTCCTTCCAACAAGCAGTAGGGGAACACTCTTCCCCGACAGAGGAGTCAGTGAACTTGAACACAGAACAAAAAACTCACCCATATAAATGACAGAAAGAAAAATGGGCAGAAAATAAATGAACAGAGCTTCGGGGACTATGGGGTAGTAAAAAGGATTCAGCATCTGTATCATCAGAGTCTGAGAAGAGCAAGAGTGTGGGCTGAAAGAGGGTTTGAAGAAATAATGCCTGGAAACTCCCTTCATTTGGCATAAAACACAAAAATAACAGACCCATGAAGATAAGAGAACCCCAAGCAAGATAAGCCCAAAGGAATCCATACGGAGATCTGTCACAATTAAACTCTGAAAAAGAAAGACGAAAGCTTGGAAGCAGTCAGAGATGAACGGCATGTTGTCTGTGGCGGAAACTTGACTCAGATAAGAGTGATTTCTCCTCGGAAACCTCAGAGGCCAGAAGGAAGTGGCATCATATTTTTCAAGTGCTGAGTGAAAAGAACTGTCGATCAAATTCTTTATCAGGTGATACTGTCCTTCAGGGATGAAGAGCAAATAAAGACATTCTGAGACAAAGGAGCATGTTGCTACTGACCCACCCTTAAAGGCTGACAAATGGAAATGCTTTCAGCAAAAATGATACAAAGGAGAATCAAAGACCAACAGGAAGGAAGAGGGACAGGAATACAGGGACATCCCTGGACTATCCTTTTCAATTTGCAACCTGTGGAGTAAAGAAAGAAAGATCTGGCCTTTGCCCTTGGCTCCTGGGAGGTAAACTCTATGCCCTCGGCATAGCTTCTCTGATAGAAGCGGCTTTGCTTACTGGGGATCTTGAGTCACATCGGAGAGTCTATGCTAGCAGTGGCTCATGGTGGGGGCTCTGGGTCACCTGGGCCTCCCAGGCGGTGCCAGTGGTAAAGAACTCGCCTGCCAATGCAGGAGACATAAGAGATGCAGGTCCATCCCTGGGTCGGGAGGAGCCCCTGGAGGAGGGCATGGCAACCCACTCCAGTACGCTTGCCTGGAGAAGCCCATGGACAGAGGAGCATGGCGGGTTATGGTCCGTAGCGTTGCACAGAGTCAGACACGACTGAAGCGACTTAGCACACAGACATGCACTGTGCCACCTGCTGTCAGTACAACAAAAGTGGCAGATTTAAACACTAACATACCAGTAATTACCTTAACTGTAAATGATCTAAATACACTAATCCATAAGTCAGAGGCTGGTAGAGGATATATATATATATATATATGCAATCTATATGTTACTTCCAAAAATATCACTTCAAACTTGATGACGTAGGGTGAAATTAAACTGATAAGAAAAAATATATCATAAAAATATTAGTAAAGAAATCACAAGTAGTTACATTACTTTCTGATAGAGAGGACTTGAGAGCAAAAAGAAATTACTGGAGAAAAAGAATACATTGCATAGTGATAAACGATCAATCCACCAGGGAGGCATTATGATCTCAAAGGGTCTGCACCAAGACTAGCACTTCAAAATACACGCGTCAAAACTGACAGAGCTGAATGGAGAAGCAGACACCTCTGCAATTACAGCTGAAGACTTCACCTTCTCAGCAGCAGATAGAAATGAGTGCACAGAAACGCATCAGGGAAATAGAACATCTGGTCAACGCCATCAACCAACAGACTCACATACACGGAACACTCTATCCACAGACTAGAGACTACATGTAGACTTTTAAACTCCCCTAGAATATTCCTCAAGATATATCATACTCTGGGCCATGAAACAGACCTCAGAAAAGTTGTTTCTGTTTTTGGATGAGCCACACTGCTTGTGGGATCTTAGTTTCCTGACCAGGGATTGAGCCTGGGCCCTTGGCAGTCCTAACCTAACAGAGTACTAACCACTGAACTGTGAATTTAAAAGAATTGAAATTACAGAGTGTGTCTTCTGACCCTAATAGAACCAAACTAGAAGTCGATAACTGAATGACAACAGGAACATCTCTAGACACATGGAGACGGAGCAACACGCTTCTAAATACTCCACTGTCAAAGAAGACACCTCAAAGGGAATTTAAGAAACAATACAGGACTGAATTAAAATGAAACGCCAGGAACCAAAAATGTGAGGTGCAGCTAAAGCAGGGCTGAGAGGGAAATTATAGCAGGGAGTGCTCAAGAGAAATGGGAAACGTCTCAAATCAATGATTTACATACATAGTGCAAGAAACCAGAAAAAGAGTAGAAAAATAAACACAAGAATAATGAAGGAAATAATAAAGAACAGAAATGGAAAATAGGGCAATAGAGCAAACCTATGAAAGAAAAAACTGGTTCTTTGAAAAAAAAAAATCAATGAAATTGAAAAACCTCTAGCAAGATTGACAAAAATAAAGAGTGAAGACAGCCAGCACCCACAAAAGGAATAACATAGAGAGTGCTGCTACAGACCCTTCAACCACTTGAAAGCTAACAAACGAGTGCTATGAACAATGTTATGCTTGTAAATTTGAAAACTCGAAAGAAATGCACAATTTCCTTGAAAACAATGAACAACCAAAACACGGGCAAGAAAAAATGGATAACTTGAATATACTTATAACCATTAAAAAAGTTGAGTTTTCCAAATTTTCTGGCATATTGAGTGCAGCACTTTCACAGCATCATCTTTCAGGATTTGAAATTGTTCAACTGGAATTCNGCCAAAGGAGGGCAGAGTAACCCAGGATGTCAGGTTCTGAAAGAACTCCTGTCCACAAGGGCACAAATTTTGGACTTGGGCCCATTGCCCTTGAGGAACTGAATTTCGGGACACCCAAGATGTCCTTACAGGGGGCGCGTAACTGGGATTCCAGGAATGGAGACACAGGCAAAGCCTGTGGGCAGCAGAAGCTGTGCCCTCCTGCCTTGGCTCTCATCCTGCAGCCCCGAGGCAGGGCTGCCTCTGCGAGTGCAGGACAGGATTCCCACACGCCTTCACCAAAGACTTCCCCAGTGCCTCCTGTGTGCCAGGCACCCTGGGAGACACCAGGGCACATTATGGACTAAGACACAATGTCGCCCCCAGGGGTGATAGCCACAAGGCAAGAGTCAATTACATCAGGAAGGTGGGAGGAGGACAAACAAGGGCTCCTGACCTGGACTTAGGGACTGGAGAAGGCTTCCTGAGGGACAAGATGTCTAAGCTGATGGATAGAACTGGCCATAGGAGAAGAAAGTGAGTGATGACAAGTTTCCAGGAAGAGAGAACATGTTCAAAGGCCAGGAAGTGACCAGGTAACACCATGCAATTCTCCAAGTTCACTGACGGGTGTGTGCACTGAGAGCAGAGNGCTGATGGATAGAACTGGCCATAGGAGAAGAAAGTGAGTGATGACAAGTTTCCAGGAAGAGAGAACATGTTCAAAGGCCAGGAAGTGACCAGGTAACACCATGCAATTCTCCAAGTTCACTGACGGGTGTGTGCACTGAGAGCAGAGCCTGGAGGGACAAGCAGGGGCAGAGAAGGCAGGTGCTTGCAATCCATGGTTACCCTAAGGGAAATGGGGAGCCATGGAAGGATTCTAAGCAAGGCAGTGCCAGGGTGAGAGTTTCCTTTGCCCCTCCTGCAGTGGGTTCCCAGCGTGTGAACCACTGGACCTCCAGGGAAGTCCCAGAGCATCACTACATTTAATGAACACTTAACACGGGAAAGTCAGTTGCTGATTAAAGTAAAATCCTACCCAAAAATAGTTCCCTTGGTCCTTTGTGCGCTGATGGGATAATTGCTTAAATGATCCTTGTAAACTTTATACACAGCATGGTGTTCAATTCTTTTCAGTTCTGTCACTCAGTCATGTCCGACTCTTTGCGACCCCATGAATCGCAACACACCAGGCCTCCCTGTCCATCACNGACCTGCATACAAGTTTCTCAAGAGGCAGGTCAGGTGGTGTGGTATTCCCATCTCTTTCAGAAATTTCCACAGTTTATTGTGATCCCTACAGTCAAAGGCTTTGGCATAGTCAATAAAGCAGAAATGGATGCTTTTCTGGAACTCTCTTGCTTTTTCATTATAGGGGACTGGAATGCAAAAGCAGGAAATCAAGAAACACCTTGAGTAACAGGCAAATTTGGCCTTGGAATGCGGAATGAAGCAGGCAAAGACTAACAGAGTTTTGCCAAGAAAATGCACTGCTCATAGCAAACAACCTCTTCCAACAACACAAGAGAAGATTCTACACATAGACATCACCAGATGTGCAACACCAAAATCAGATTGATTATATTCTTTGCAGCCAAAGATGGAGAAGCTCTATACTGTCAACAAAAACAAGACTGGGAGCTGAAAGTGGCTCAGATCATGAACTCCTTATTACCAAATTCAGACTTAAATTGAAGAAAATAGGGAAAACCACTAGACCATTCAGGTATGACCTAAATCAAATCCCTTATGATTATACAGTGGAAGTGAGAAATAGATTTAAGGGACTAGATCTGATAGCTAGAGTGCCTGATGAACTATGGAATGAGGTTTGTGACACTGTACAGGAGACAGGGATCAAGACCATCCCCATGGAAAAGAAATGCAAAAAAGCAAAATAGCTGTCTGAGGAGGCCTTACAAATAGCTGCGAAAAGCAAAGGAGAAAAGGAAAGATATAAGCATCTGAATGCAGAGTTCCAAAGAACAGCAAGGAGGGATAAGAAAACCTTCTTCAGCAATCAATGCAAAGAAATAGAGGAAAACAACAGAATGGGAAAGACTAGAGATCTCTTCAAGAAAATTAGATATACTAAGGGAACATTCCATGCAAAGATGGGCTCGATAAAGGACAGAAATGGTATGGACCTAACAAAAGCAGAAAATATTAAGAAGAGGTGGCAAGAATACACGGAAGAACTGTACATTAAAGAGCTTCAAGACCAAAATAATCACGATGATGTGATCACTCATCTAGAGCCAGACATCCTGGAATGTGAAGTCAAGTGGGCCTTAGAAAGCTAGTGGAGGTGATGGAATTCCAGTGGAGCTATTTCAAATCCTGAAAGATGATGCTGTGAAAGTGCTGCACTCAATATGCCAGCAAATTTGGAAAACTCAGCAGTGGCCACAGGACTGGAAAAAGTCAGTTTTCATTCCAATCCCAAAGAAAGGCAATGCCAAAGAATGCTCAAACTACCTCACAACTGCACTCATCTCACACACTAAGTAAAGTAATGCTCAAAATGCTCCAAGCCAGGCTTCAGCAGTACATGAACCGTGAACTCCCAGATGTTCAAGGTGGTTTTAGAAAAGGCAGGGGAACCAGAGACCAAATTAAGCAGACTGGTGCATGCAAACTGTGACTTGGATAAACCTCCAGGAAATTTCTCAGCAAACTCCACCCCCGCCCCCCCCAAAAAACAACAACAACATAAAACCCCACCCCTCAAAATATACATACTGCAAGCAGAGGGCGCCCAGGGCTCCCTGATTCGGGTCGAGCGTCGCCCTCCTGCCTTTCTCGGGTTCGCCGGCCGGGAGGCCCCTCGCTGCCTCCCACCCACTCCCCCTTGGCATACTGTGGCCAACCGCAAGTTCCTTTCCAAAAGCAAATGAACGTTAAACGATGGCTATTCCTCTTCGCTTGGCATCGTCACATTATTACTGCTTTCTAAACATCTGCGGAAGGAGAAAATAAACAGTTTGATAAATTCTGTGGAATTTACCAGAAATCTTCAGGGACTAAGCCCTCTGGCGCTGGCAGATGCCAACAGGGAGCCCCCTAGTGGCCACCAGGCTGCTCTGCAGCTTCTCACAGGGCTCTCGGCTATGGTTTTTCCCGTGGTCATGTATGGATGGAGTTGGACTATAAAGAAAGCTGAGCGCCGAAGAATTGATGCTTTTGAACTGTGGTGTTGGAGAAGACTCTTGAAGAGTCCCTTGGACTGCAAGGAGATACAATCAGTCTCTCCTAAAGGAAATCAGCCCTGAATGTTCATTGGAAGGACTGATGCTGAAGCTGAAACTCCAGTACTTTGGCCACCTGATGTGAAGAGCTGTCTCATTGGAAAAGACCCTTATGTTGGGAAAGATTGAAGGTGGGAGAGAAGGGGATGACAGAGGATGAGGTTGTTGGATGGCATCACTGACTCAATGGACATGAGTTTGAGTAAACTCCGGGAGTTGGTGATGGACAGGGAGGCCTGGCGTGCTGCAGCCTGTGGGGTCGCAGAGTCAGACACGACTGAGCGACTGAACTGAACTGAAATAACTGAAGTCAAGAGGCTTCCCAAGTGGACAGTGGTAAGGACTCTGCCTGCCAATGCAGGAGACACAGGAGGCGCGGGTTTGATTCCTGGGTCAGGAAGATCCCCTGGAGAAGGAAACGGCAACCCGCTCCAGTATGCTTGCCTGGAGAATCCCATGGACAGAGGAGCCTGGAGGGCTGCAGGCCATGGGGGCGCAGAGAGTCAGNCCAATGCAGGAGACACAGGAGGCGCGGGTTTGATTCCTGGGTCAGGAAGATCCCCTGGAGAAGGAAACGGCAACCCGCTCCAGTATGCTTGCCTGGAGAATCCCATGGACAGAGGAGCCTGGAGGGCTGCAGGCCATGGGGGCGCAGAGAGTCAGACACGACTGAGCTCAGAGCATGCCTGGGTCAAGAGGCAGGTTTCCTGGGCTTCCCTCTGCACAGAGGCTGGAGCCTGTTCTCTTCTTTGGCACCTGGTCTGTGCAGGCTGGGCACTTACAGACCCTGGGGGTCCGGGGTATAAGCATCCTCAGTCGGGGGACCAGCGTGGGATTGAGAAGCCACGCAGCTATGCTCTTCGTGGGGTGTCTCTTCACCATGCTGCATGGTGGCAATCCACTCAGCCTTGGAGAGGGGCGCTCAGGGAGGCAGGCTGAAGTCCCTGAGCAATGCCACATCTGTTGGACATATGGCAGTTTACTGTTACCAGAAAACAATGCACCCGGAAGGACTTGGCAGAGCAGATGGCGTGAGTGGAGGACCTTTGGTACCCAGGGTCAAGCAAAGGATGCCGGTGCAGAAAAGAGCTGCTGACGCTTTCTGTTCCAGAAAATCATCCGAGGACTTCTGGAGAGGCTTTGCCATCCTGTCTATCCATTCTGGTACGCGCTGGGACAGTCATCTCAGGATGCTATTTTGGCCCTGGGAAGCCAGATGGACTGAGCACAGGATGGCGAGCTGGAGGTGTTGGAGGGGAGCAGATGAGTCATTCAGTGTTTCCTCAGGAATAGTCAGGAGTGCTCACATCAAGGAGCCCTCCCTCAGAGCTGGTGTTTTTCTAACAGCTTGGGGCATAGCTGGCTGTGTCTGGTGCTGTGTGTGTGGGCCACAGTCTGCTGTTATGATGCTGAATGAATCATAATTAGTGTACTATAAATTTGAAGTGGAGACCAAATAGCCCATGGACTTTAATGCAAAAGTCTGGAATTATTTTTTTTTCCCAGTCACCATGCAGGGCACCAGATCCCCATGACTTACTTATTTCATAACCCACATTTGTACCTTTCAACGCCCTTTCCCCATTTCACCCACACCCCAACTCCTGGAATCACATTAAAATTTTTTTAAACAAGATTTCCACTCCTACCCTTACCTTCCATGAGCTCCCACAAAGATGAAACTGCACTCCATAGGGAAGCGCTCAATAGAACCAGGTTCTACCATGGATCCTGCAGAAGTTAAAAAAAATCCAAAAGAAACAGGTGAGCCATGGATTTTGCAATCAGACTGTTACAATGTAGTTGAGATGAAGCATCAAGAAACAAATTAGCTAAAAATACAAGGGTGTAGAAATTTGAAGTATATTGCTGGGTATTTGTTGAGATGCTGTTTTACAGAAACATTGAACATTCCTTTCTCACAGCAGTTCTTTCCTCTGTTGGGGGAAACAAACATATCTGTCATTCATTTCAGTCTGATGTGCTTGGCTCAGCACACTGAACTCAGCAGGCTTTGAGTTCATGTTATTGATTGACTGATTGAAATGTTTGACTCGGTCTAAACAGTCTAACCCTCTTATTCTGTTTCCTTGGTGGCTGTCAGCGAGAACACAAGGGATGCTCCTTTACGGGCCCAGGTCCCTGCCTGGTGGGTCAATGTCACACCGACCCAAGATTCGTCACATGACCGCCTGCCTCCTCCTCCTCCTGCGACCACCTTAAAGAGAGTCATCTTAGGAGCCTCGGGGGGTGGGGNTTTGTTTTTTAATCCTAGGTCACCTGGGCTAAGAGAGGATAATTTTAGAGATTCTGGGAACTTCCTGGTCACCTGATCTGTGGTAGTCATGGATCTAGCTGTCTGCTGAGGTGAAACTATCTCCCATTGCCCTCAAACACTGTGGGTATAAAATACTAGATTTCCAGAGTCCTGTAGAAAGAAGAGCTGCTTCTGGGTCATTTTACTGGACATTAAAAATAGGAAACATGTCTTCATCTTATAGTCAGAGAATGGTGATTTATCAGATGTCTAGGTTTTATATGAGAGTTAAGGGAGAATTTTTTACTTTCAAAATTTTATGACCATTTTGGATTAAGCTTAGGTCATTTCTTAATCTAAATGGCATTGCTTATCCTTAAATGGAACTGGAATTGTGATTTTTATGAGTTTTAGAGCCAGATTATCCATATCATCTATTATTACTTGTCTTGAACTGAAACACTACATGCTATGGTAATAAACTAGTGAAATTTATTGGCACCCAGCACCCCAGAGTGAGATAAATAGCTGTCTGAAAACATTTGGTGTGTCAAAAATTATAATTTTTGAAGGCTTACCACCAACATTTGAAGTCTTGAGCTCAGAATCCTGGTTTCGAGAATTCTAGTTATAGAATCACTGGCGACATTTCTCAGAACTAATTTGGTTGATGTGGGGTGTGTATCAATCAACTCCACCTCTTTCAATCAATACCTCCAACAGGATGGGGTGAAATTCTGTTTAATTTGTTTTCATAGCTAACATGCCTCTTAGAATGTTTTCCCTGGGAGAGAGGGAGGAGGAGAGGAGATGCCAGATGCTTCTAACGTCACCTACTGCTGGTCAGAAGCTCTTAGGATATGAGAATATCAGGGGATTGTATTAAAATGTTTTTGCCTGCAAGTAACTGAAAAGTTCAAGTCAAAAAAGACTTACACAACAAGAAACATTTATTTTATATAACAAAAAGCCCTGTGATAGGATGGCTCCCAAGTTAGTGACATCACTAAGAACCCGGTTTCTCTCCATTTTTCTGCTTTGCCAACCTTTGTGCAAGCACTGCTTTGTCCTCACATTATTAGCTTGTGGGGATAAAATGGCAGCCACTACTATAAGTATCACATAAAAANGGCCTCGGGGGGTGGGGTGGGGTAGGGGGGAGTGCGTGGGACTCAGCTTAGACCCATTGCTCCCATTAGAATCAGGCCTTAAATACACAGAGTGATGGATTTATGATAGTGGATTAGAAAGTGATTTCTACAGTGTATCAAAGAACATTGTGTCAGATAGACGGGACTGTTTCAGTAACAGATGCATGCTGAAATCTCAAGGGGTAAAAACAGTAACAGCTTATTTCTCAACCACTTAAGGGGCACTGGATGATGGGTGACTCAGGGTATCCACCCTCCCTGGGTGGACTCAGCAACCCAGGACGCTGCCTCCACCTTGGAATGCTCATCTCCACAATCACCAAGGTTGGGGACAGAGGGCTGGCAAGGTAAACCCTGGTTCCTAAATGCTTTCGTTCTGAATGGACTCGAATCACTCCCATGCATAGCCTATTGGCCAGAATGTCACACGGACCTACCTAATTATAAGAGGTAGACATTTGGTGATCGGTAAATGTCGTCCTCCAGATAAAATTTAGCATTAAAGAATTAACATAGATATCAAAGTTACCTAATTAACAATCTTGTCATGGCAAGGCAGTCTGAAGCAGAACGCTGCATGCTTGGAAGCTCCGTTGCTCACAGAAAATATGACTAAGCTGATGCGAATTTATGGTAAAGAATGCTGGCTAACGATAATAATCAGTTCCTGCCCAGTCAACTTTCCTTCCATAAATAAATCATGCCATTCAGGGCTGTCAGGCATAGCTTTACTCTGACAGTAATTGCATTTTCTTTTCATCATTACCATACATTTGTGTGTACAATGCATACTCTATGAGAAGTGAAGGGTTGGGGGTGGGGAGGTTTCCTTATATATGAAATAAAAAACATGCTAAATTTTGTTTTTAAAAGGAAAACAGATGATATAATTTCCAAGAGCGTATCATCCCAAAGGGCAGTGCCATTGCCTCACCCACACATTTAGATCCCACTCCTTGTTCCAACTATTCAGCTGTCTCCTTGAAGACAAAACTTCAAACACACACATGACCACCTTTATACTGGTCCATCTTGCCTTTCTCTCCTAGGTTTGAATTTATGTGTTGAATTTCTTCCCTGGGGGGATGAAGATCTGGAGCTCAAATTCACACCTGCCTATTTCACATGCCCCATCATTCCAATACAATTATATATATCTTGGTAAATTCATATAAGAAATTTATATTATTCTGACCACAGACACGTAATTCACAGTTGAGCCTAGTCGAGCACAGTAATGATATTTCCTTTATTGTAGAACTTTTTGCTTCTCCTGGAGTTTATAGTTGACATATTTTTACATTGTTATTGCTCTCTTAGTTTTCCATGTCAGTATCAATAAGACTGTTGTGTCACTATCAATAAGACTCTAAGACTCTGGAGAGTCGCTTGGATTGCAAGATCAAACCAGTCAGTCCTTAAAGAAATCAACCCTGAATATTCATTGAAAGGACTGTGGCTGAAGCTGAAACTCCAGTACTTTGGCCACCTGATGCTAAGCACCAGCTCATTGAAAAAGATCCTGATGCTGGGAAAGATCGAGGGCAGGAGAAGTGGGTGGCAGAGGACGAGATGGCTGGATGGCATCACCGACTCAATGGAATGAATCTGAGCAAACTCTGGGAGATGTGAAGGACAGGGAAGCCTGGTGTCCTGCCGTCCACGGGGTCTCAAAGAGTTGGACATGACTTATCGCCTGAACAACAGCGTCAGTGATTCATTCCCATTCAGCCAAAGACTCCTCCCAGTACATTCCATCACATTTGCCAGTTTCAGCTTCTAGAAGAGATTCCATGGGAAATCTCTGTGCCTTAGTCTACTTTCCAGTCCTGGAGGAAATTCTCATCTCCAGGACTGGAAGCTTGCAAACTACCTTTTTCAGACTGCATTACCAGCTGAATGCTACTTAAGTCTGACAGTTGGAGGCATTCGCAGAAGCTGCTGCTGCTGCTGCTGCTAAGTCGCTTCAGTCATGTCCGACTGTGCAACCCCATAGATGGCAGCCTACCAGGATCCCCCGTCCCTGGGATTCTCCAGGCAAGAACACTGGAGTGGGTTGCCAGTTCCTTCTCCAATGCATGAAAGTGAAAAGTGAAAGTGAAGTCGTTCAGTCGTGTCCGACTCTTAGCGACTCCATGGACTGCAGCCTATCAGGCTCCCCTGTCCACGGGATTTTCCAGGCAAGCTAGAAGGAGTGAAAAGATTGAGGCTGTTACGTTTCTGGCTGGTCCTGTCTCAGCAGCAGCACTGGGCACTCCAGCGCGGTGATGGTGGAGGAGGCCTGCAGGCTGCTGCAGTGCCAACGACTTCAACATGACCAGCATCTCCAGGTGGGCAGGCTCTGGCCGTGGGTGGCCTGAGCATGATCGTGAGCGCTTGGGGCTGCTGAACAGTGGAGTGGGCTCACCGGAGCTCTGGCTCCTTAGAGGGTGGGTGGCAGCTTTCTGCAGCTCTGGATTTCAGGACCCACCATCTTCCTGTTTTGCTCTTCCGGTCTTTATAACAATCTGGCAACGGAACTCCCCATATCAAATCTCCAGCCTTTCAAAATACCTAACGTGATTTCTGTTTTCTATTTTGGACACTGAAGGATACAGCCAGGGCCAAGCCCGCTGTCCCAAAACCTTGTGATAAGAAAGAAAGGACCAAAACATAGAAGTAACCAGGCTAGTGACTGGCTCAGTAATAAACCTCTTCAGACCAGTGCCATCCCACAAAAACACAGCACAAGCTACGTTTACATATTTTTCTAGCAACTACATGTTACAAGGGCTCCCAAGGGGGCGCTAGTGACAAAGAGCCTGACTGCCAGGGCAGGAGATGAAAGAGAAGCCAAGGGTTCCACCTCTGGGTCGGGAAGATTCCTCGGAANAGCACAAGCTACGTTTACATATTTTTCTAGCAACTACATGTTACAAGGGCTCCCAAGGGGGCGCTAGTGACAAAGAGCCTGACTGCCAGGGCAGGAGATGAAAGAGAAGCCAAGGGTTCCACCTCTGGGTCGGGAAGATCCCTCGGAAAAGGAAATGGCAACTCGCTCCAGTATTCTTGCCTGGGAAATCCCATGGACAGAGGAGCCTGGTGGGCTACCGTCCATGGGCTCACAAAGAGTTGGATATGACTGAGCGACTGAACAGCAACAAGGCTACTGTGTTGGATAACTCAGCTTTAGGCCCCCAGGGCCGATACGGCCCTCTTGCCTTCCACCGACCCCTAAACAGTCTAACAGGCAGCGCTCTCATGGTTCAGAATTCTGATCAGGACTCCCCACGTCACAGGTTCCTAAAATCCCTGAACTGTGAGGAATGGGGAAGGGTCCAGAGGACTGTGTCCACTGGACCTGCCCCAGGCTGGCTTCAACACTCTTGAAAATCCTAGTCGCTTTTAAACAAGGGAACCCAAATGTCATTTTTGCACTGAGCCTTTCAAATCATGTCCCTGATTTTGCCTCAGCCTTACGTGGTTGCTATGTTTCTATATTTTAATCATGTATCTTTCTGCCTTTTTGTTCAACTTTCCGGGCCTCTCTAGAGTTTGATTTGAACTCTTCCTTTGAATATGTCATTGTTTCAATCATACTTTTTACTTTCCAAGAGGCTTTTTTCCCCTTTCCTCCTAACATTCCTTTTCTCATGCATGCAATATCTTTTTATTTTTTTCATGCGCCTGAGAATATTATTGATAGTTTCTTAAAGTTTCCTTCAGCTTCTTGATTTTTTTCTCTTTTGGACTATTTTTCCTTCGTGTTTTGTTTGGGCTCAGGATTTTATGTTAGAGGTAAAAGTCGATATTTCGTTTGGAAAAAGACAAAGGACTTTCCCGCGCCCACCCCCCACTCTGACATACAGGAGAAAGAGACGATAGGAGAGATGATATAAATATTTTAAAGGCAAAAGAGGCAACATGAAGGAAGCTCCCGTGGGGGAACTTCATCTCTGGAAGATGGGATAATTTGTTTTTCACATGGTGAAGTACTGTACGGGCAAGAGCGGAAGATCAGAAGGAAACACTTGGCGGGTCTGCACTGCAGGAATCAACAGATGTTGAAAGCACTGAACTTCAGGGAGGGCTCCCAAGTCTAATCACCTAAATTCGCCTCTGGCCAATCAGTACCCAGAATGGTGACCTTCTCATTGAATGAAAGTGAAAGTTGATCAATCTTGTTGGACTCTCTGGAGACCCCATGGACTATACAGTCCATGGAATTCTCCAGGCCAGAACAAGGGAGTGGGTAGCCTTTGCCTTCTCCAGGGGATCTCCCCAACCCAGGGCTCCATCTCAGGTCTGCTGCATTGCAGGCGGATTCTTCACCAGCTGAGCCACCAGGGAAGCGCAAGAATGCTGGAGAAGGTAGCCTATCCTTTCTGCAGGGGATCTTCCCCACCCAGGAATCCAGCCGGGTTCTCCTGCCTTGCAGACAGATTCTTTACCAACTGAGCTAGCAGGGAAGCTACTAGGGAAGACCTTCTCCTTGAGCCTTGGCCAAACTGGGTGCCAGACATGAAGCAGCTGAGGATGTCAGCTGNCCTGTTTCCTTCCTTCCTTCTGAAAGTTACATTACTCAACAAACTGCTGGGCCAGGACTGAAATATTTACTTAAATATCAGGGCTTTTACTTCTCAAAAATCCATTAGATGTGTATAAGAGACAGAGCTGAGGATGTCAGCTGGGGTTCTGGTCAGAGGCAGGGAGGGGGAAAAGCAGCGGAGGGGTCAGAACGCGCGGGAGGGAGACCCTGCCCCCCGGGGGTGAGCAGTCCTTCGAGAAGGAAAAAAACTGGCTGGGGTCAAGGGACCAGGGTTCCATGTGGTCTCTCTTCCTGCCCGCCCCTTACCCCAGCCCCAGCTGACACCAGCAGCGGCTTCCGTGTCTGGCGCCCGATTCGGCCCAGGCCGGATGAGGTCACCACGCGGGGGCCTGTACCTGGGAGACCAGCGGCTTCAGAGCCGTTAGTTTCTCATCTCTCTGTCCCTTTCAGTTTCGAATCCAGCAGCCCTAGGAGAGACTGCAGTCAAAGAGGGAAGTTTCAGTGGCGATGTATATAACCCGGGTCCTATGGAGAAGCCTCTGGCACGAAGACTCGTTTACAAGACAAACTGCGGTAAAAACTCGGGGCGACGCGGGCCCTGCCGCAGAGCCCGCTCCGGAGCAAACGCGGACCCTGACGTCACCCGGCCGGTCCCGCGGCAAGGCCCGCACATGCCGGCCNAAGAAATGGAGTAGCACTCATAGTCAACAAAAGAGTCCAAAATGCAGTACTTGGATGCGATCTCAAAAACCACAGAATGATCTCTGTTCATTTCCAAGGCAAACCATTCAATATGACAGTAATCCAAGTCTATGCTCCAACCAGTAATGCTGAAGAAGCTGAAGTTGAACGGTTCTAGGAAGACCTACAAGACCTTCTAGGACTAACGCCCAAAAGATATTTCCTTTTCATTATAGGAGACAGAAATGCAAAAGTAGGAAGTCAAAAGATACCTAGAGTAACAGGCAAGTTCAGCCTTGGAGTACAAAATGAAGCAGGGAAAAGGGTAACAGTTTTGTCAAGAGAACGCACTGGTCATACACCTTCTTCCAACAACACAAGAGAAGACTCTACACGTTGACATCACCAGATGGTCAATACTGAAATCAGATTGATTATATTATTTGCAGCCGAAGATGGAGAAGCTCTATATACAGTCAGCAAAAAACAAGACCAGGAGCTGATTGTGGCTCAGAACAGTTCAGTTCAGTTCAGTCACTCAGTTGTGTCTGACTCTTGAGACCCCATGAACCACAGCACACCAGGCCTCCCTGTCTATCACAAACTGCCCGAGTCTACTCAAACCCATGTCCATTGAGTCAGTGATGCCATCCAATCATCTCATCCTGTTGTCCCCTTCTCCTCCTGCCCTCAATCTTTCCCAGCATCAGGGTCTTTTCAAATGAGTCAGCTCTTCACATCAGGTGGCCAAAGTACTGGAGTTTCAACTTCAACATAAGTCCTTCCAGTGGACACCCAGGACTGATCTCCTTTAGGATAGACTGGTTGGATCTCCTTGCAGTCCAAGGGACTCTTAAGAGTTTTCTCCAACACCACAGTTCAGAAGCATCAATTCTTCAGTGCTCAGCTTTCTTTATAGTTCAACTCT